>CAUYPK010065625.1:0-14156 GCA_963574355.1 Loris lydekkerianus
CAGAGACACGCCCCAACACTATCACAGACAAGCTCCAACACTACCACAGACACTCCCCAACACTACCACAGACAAGCCCCAACACTAACACAGACACGCCCCAACACTACCACAGACACGCCCCAACACTACCAGAGACCCGCCCCAACACTACCACAGACACGTCCCAACACTACCACAGACACGCCCCAACACTACCAGAGACCCGCCCCAACACTATCACAGACAAACCCCAACACTACCAGAGACCCGCCCCAACACTACCACAGACACGCCCCAACACTACCAGAGACACGCCCCAACACTATCACAGACAAGCTCCAACACTACCACAGACACTCCCCAACACTACCACAGACAAGCCCCAACACTAACACAGACACGCCCCAACACTACCACAGACACACCCCAACACTACCACCACTTCCCAACACTACCACAGACACGCCCTAACACTACCACAGACACGTCCCAACACTACCACAGACATGCCCCAACATTTTCACAGACATGTCCCAACACTACCTCTGACACACCAATTATTGGATAGTGGCTGCTTGGCAGGTGTTATTTGTCACAGCAATAGACGCTCCCTGCAGATGAAACAGTTCCTAAGTTGGGAGACAGTTGAAAGTTTAGGGGAAGGAAAGAGATGTCTTGCTGATATTTATTTAAAAAGATGAAGCAAAGCCTCACGGAAAGACGGGAGTAAGAGTCAATATTGCTTAGAACAGTGGTTCTCAACCTGTGGGTTGCAACCCACAGGAACTGAATTAAAGGGTTGCGGCATTAGGAAGGTTGAAAACTGGCTTAGAAGAAGCTCTCCATTCCTAGATTAGAGAAGGATTTTCAGGCTATGGGGAAGTGTCCTCATATTAAAGCAGACACTCCCAAGGGGTGTTGGGATCAAATGAAAAGTAATATGGACTCATATAAGCCTTGATTTGCTTCAGTTTAAGCATCTATCCAATTTAAGTACATACGTTCTTTTGCGGTTTCAACATTCTTTTTGTTTCATTTAGTATTATTCATTTCAACACTGACTTTCATCTAGAGTATCTCCTTTCAAAGAACTTTTGTAACTCTCTTTTGCACTTCTTTGAAAAATAATTGAAAAGAAAAAAAATGAGAAAACTAAAACATTTCTTTTGCCAAGAAAAAGTATTGATAATTTACAGCAAAGTTGGAAACGAGGGTCCCTTAATGAGTTTTCCAAAGTATGTCAGCTAGTAGCATGGGGTTTTAGATCTTTTCTTTATTGCAATCAATCCTGCTGGAAATAAGAAGACAGTTCAGAAGATGAGCAGAGTTGAGCTAACAAAATAAGAAAATCCTTGAAAGGAGTTGTTAATTTATGTATGTGCATACAGAATCAGAAGATACTACCCAAGGCTTTGTGAAACATAGAAGGAGTCATTGGAAACTTCAAAATCACCATTTGCAAGGAAGAAACGCCTTTCACCAGATTTGATATTGATTTTCTGATGCTCTGTAACATACATGTAAATCTTGCTAACACAAATGCCATGGATTTGCACTGATTGAAATGGGAAAGCTCAACATAGACATCTAAGCTGTGTGTGATTTATTGAGGAAACTCAATATCACTATGATTTATTGATGAATTCCTTTGCTTTCAACAGCACACATTTCTAGGATTGAGAGACAAGTCTTCTGCACATTCTCTCTACATATTCTATTCACTATCTTGAAGATATGGGGGTTTCATTGCATATCATTCACAAAACTTGTTAATAGTTTTGTGGAGGCTTAGTAGCTATTATTTCTCTAAAAAAAGTATTTGTTGTCATTGTTTTTGAGACAAAGTCTCACTCTGTCACCCTGGAGTAGAGATCTGTGGCATCATAGCTCACAGCAATGATCAAACTCCTAGGCTGGAGCAATCCTACTGCCTCGGCCTCCCGATTAGCTGGGAGTACAGACCTGTGCCACTACACCCAGCTAGATTTTCTATTTTTAGTAGAGAGAAAGTCTCACTCTTGCTCAGGCTGGTCTTGAACTCCTAAGCTCAAGCAATCTACCCACTTTAGCCTCCCAGCATTCCAGAATTATAGGCATGAGCCAGTATATAGACACGCTCTGAAATCTGGTAAAACCTCAAAATATGTGAATAGTTTATTTTCTTGCATACTTTAAAAATATTGCAAAGTCAAGTTGCTTTTCATTTATAGTTTCTGGTTGGTGTTTTGATTCTAATTTTGAAACAATGTGTAGTGGTAAATGATTATGAACTAATTCCAAGTTCTCCTTCAAATTAGGATTTATTCAGGCATATGAATGATGTCAGGTTTCATCAAACATAATTTCAAAAGAAATTTTCTTTAATATTTTTCTACTCTTGATTGGTCAGATTGATGATCTCTTATTAAATATTAAAATAAATTTAAAAGCCCTTCATGATTGCAAACCAATTGTTTCCCTTTATAAAAGATTCAAGGACAGTAAGCTTTCACTCACTTCAAGCTGAGACACCAGAGTGAACCAGGCACATGAACAGGGAAGGACAGTTGCCCTGGTGACTCTCCCAGAGGTAGATGTGAGTTTCACCTTTCTCTTGCCACCAGCGCAGCTATTGGTTTTAAGGGACATAGATGCTGCAGGTCTGTAAGCAGCTTTCTCCTTTACTCACACCGTACAGTCTCTAACACAGGAAAGATAGAGAATTGTCTTATCTATTTAAGTAGCAGGAGCATAAAAGTAAACTGGGCCTCACTGCACCTTACTAAGGCAGACTCGAGGAAGGACAGCTATGTTTATGAGTCGAAATTCACAAGGACATAAGGAGCCTACCTAGCCTGTGGAAAGGAATTCTACATTGAGGATAAAACCATGTGCTTTCTAACCTGGTGGTAGCAGACAGGAGGACCAGGATTTAGTCATAGCATATTTAGTTAACATGTGTGCACATGTGTGTGTGTAAACAGATATGCAGCTATGCATAACAGCTATGTATGTACGTGTGTGTGCAGAGTGAGTTTGCTTCATGTTCTATTGCTAACAGCACCCCGACTCTCTCCCACTGTGCGATACTGTGGTAGGTACGTAAATCAAGAGGCCTGCCTTCACCTAGCCAAAAGGTGCACACAACAGAGAATGAGCAGAATGTGAATGGATCCTAATCTCATTCCTAGCAATTTGAAGCGGAATTCAGTGACAAAGGAAGGAAAAAAATGAGCAGATTTCATTCATCCAGTTGGTGGTGCTTTGTCAGCATTGCCCACTTGTGTTTGCTACTGAGATCCCTGAGGCCTTCCTGCAGCACTTTCACATCCTAAACTCACTGTCCAGATTTCACATCCGTCCTGTGGGCCAATATCCTCCAGATAAGTTCCCTTTTAAATTGACCAGTCTTGGTTTACATTATTGCAAAGAATCATGATTAGTGGCACATACCAAGTATATGAGAAATAGTCACACTTGTTCTCATACACTGAAGTGGTAAATTTTACATTATGTAGCCCTTTACTGTTGTCTTGCTTGATTTCAATAATACAATTGCAACATATCCCCAAAGTAGTTCTTAAATAATTCTCATCGCCATCTACGTAAAATAAGAAAGCCCTTAGGGCAAGGTACCACAAATTAGTTCTAGGAAAGAAATATTTCATCACTTTTGAGTAAAGCTGGTAAAAAAGTCTTACCAAAGAGGTCGCACTTATGAAAAATATGTTATCGAGTTTGATAGCTTATATGCAATGGAAAATTATTAACCGGAGTTTTAATGTAAACATAGAAATCTTTGTGACATAGTCAGATATTAACATCAGCTGGCAGTAAGTCAAGTATCTTCTGTAAAACCAGTAAGGTTGGGAGCAAATAGGAGCACTGTTTGCTCTTAAAAGGAGATATGAATCCAGAAATATCACTCATAAACATGCAGACACTCTACTCTTCATGATAAAACCATGTGAGA
The DNA here is from genome assembly GCA_963574355.1 of Loris lydekkerianus. Taxonomy (NCBI): domain Eukaryota; kingdom Metazoa; phylum Chordata; class Mammalia; order Primates; family Lorisidae; genus Loris; species Loris lydekkerianus. The sequence goes on from CAUYPK010065625.1 coordinate 3,935, forward strand.
TCTCTTTGTATAATTATAATAATCTGACAAAGGTTAGGTGTTCTCATAGCATTAAGCCATTCTTGAAAATATTTTCAGAAAGAAAATCTTTGGAAAACATTTTCAAGTTTCTAGCCAAGGACAGTGTCTCAAGGCACTAAGCTTTGAGGTGTGAACAAAAATGTGGCCTATTTTATACTCATTAGGTGATGATGCAATTGCAAAATAAAGACAATCTGGAATACGAATGATCTTTTCACAAATGTGAACATATCAGTTTGGAGTGATTTGGTAGGTGATCAATTACAGTAGCAGTGAAAGATACGGATGCTTGATTGCAACAAAAGTGAAAGCTAGATCAGAGGAACCGGAATGCTCCAGAAAAAGGGGGAAGTTCTGTAGGAAAATGCCATAAATTTCAAGTATAACACTGTAGAAGGAAATGACTTGCAGTGTCTATAGTTATGGATAATGACAGCTGCAAGATGGAAAAGATCACTTCAAGTTCTACTTTATCACTGCTAAATAAGATTCTTTCTAAATCAAGGCCATCCATAATTTACCTCATAATATATTTGGGATCCAGGGCAGATGAGGAATTAAACATATTTTACATGACATGTAAATCACCCACAAAAATTAACACACCTATGTAAATGGTTAACTATAAAAGGAAACTGATCAGATCCTTTCAAAATTTTAAATTGAATGCACCCTATTTTATACTTTAGTGGCTGTGAGATAATGATATATTAATTATCAAAGTACATTTACTTTTAATGTGATTTTATTTTCTCCTGAAATGTGATTGCTAAATTGATACTGTGCTTTACAAAACTAATGAAAAGTTAATTATTGAAATTAAATAATTCTTATGGAGCAAACGTACTAACCATTTTTCCTAATTAATGTGCTATAAACTATTGAGAACACAAGGAAAGTAATTTTGAACTAAAATTACCACTTTTTTCCAAAACTTTATTTTTCTATGTTTCATCTATCCAGATATAAATATAGTTCTCTAAATCTTCATACTTCCCCCTGGATTTAAATATGGTAGCTCACTTAAACACCTCTACAATCTGCTTCATCTAAACACATCTTTCTTCTGCAAGGGAAATTGAAAGAACATTGCCTGTATGAAAAAGGTATTTCAAACAATAGGTTTCTTTATTTCAATGTCCTCAATAGCTACTGCTGTGTATTTGCATTTACAAAGATGAAATCTTATAAAGACATACTAGGCTACTTGAAGTAATTTATGTTTGTCATAGTGCAGGGAAAACACATTGTCAAATAATTCAAATAGATTTGTAAGTCTCAGAGACTTTAAAAAAAAATGCAATCGTTAATCACCAAGTTATGGGACATATATAGACCAACATTTCAAAGTTTTGTGGCCAGGACAGATTATGTATCTGTATCTACTGTGCAGAGAAGTATTGATACTCAGTCAAATACAAGTGGTAACACAGCAGAAAGGTACATTCTGAAGACACACTATGAATGCATTATCTCGTAGTATGATTCTGTGAAAAAGTGTAAACTCTGCCATAAGAAAACTTAAATACTAATCCCCACTCCCTCACTTACCATCAATGTCTTTCACTTTTTGAAACTCTATGAGCCTCATTCTTTATACATTTAATATTAGGCTAAAAATTCCTATATAAGTGGTGTTAAATACTCAGAAATATAAACTCCAAATGGACCCCATTGTTTTTTCTCATCTGACGAAGAGCACTGCTCTGTTAATATATGTAAAATAAAGTAAAACGAAAAGTACAACTAAACCATCAAATCTACTCTGATTTCCAACTGGTTACTAAGTAGTAACTTTACTAGAAAGAACATTTTATATCTCTCATTCTCTCCCTTCTGGTCAAATACTTCTAATCTCTTGTATACTCAGATAATCAAAAAGGGGAATTAGTTTGATTCTCACACCCAAGCACAGAACATACTATATTCTGATAAGATGGGACTTGAAAATTGGCCCACATTGCCCATTGCCACTAGTATCCCCTTTCCCTTCCAGTGACAATACTGCCATGTATTTGAAAATTGTCCATCCCAATGTCCTTGCCCTCATCAAGGCCTCACCATACCACTGGGCTAGGCCACTGGGGCACTCAAACACAATGCTCATGTCCATTATGTTGAAGAAATCCTATGTAGACTGCACCACCATGCCCATCCAGAACCAAAGCCCAAACACCTCACCAAACAGACACTATAGAATACATGTGTATCTACAGGAAAAAAGCCTGTATCTACAAAGATACTCAATAAAATTGGAAGAACCAGCTGTTACACCAGTTGTGCAGAAACCAACTCAGGTACGCAAGAAACATGCAAATCAAAGGAAAATGACACCTTCCAAGGAACACATGAATTCTCCAATAATAGCTCCCCAAAAAGAAAATGTATGAAACAGAATTCAGAGTAATATACTTAAGGAACCTCAGTGAGGTTCAAGTGAAGAAAGAGAAACAATTTAACAAAATCAAGTAAATAATTCATGATCTGCATGAGAAATTCAACAAAGATAATTATCATATAAAAAAAAACAAATAGAAATCTTGGAACTGAAAAGTTCAATGAGTGAAATTAAAATGCATTTAAGAACTTCAACAATAGTCAGAAGAAAGAATATTTGAAGTTGAATATAGATCTTCTAAAATAACGCAGTCAGACAGAAAGAGAGAGAGGGAGGGAAATGGAAGGAAAAAGAATAAAAACGAATGAAGAAGACTCTGAGATGTCTGGGACACCATGAAGTGAAGAAATATTCACACTTAAGAGTTTCAAAAGAAGAGATGGAAAAATGAAAGAAAACTTATTCAATGACACAGCTGACAATTTGGGAGAGATATGGACACCCAAATACAGTAAGCTAAATATCACCTCATAGGTTCATCTCAAAAAAGTTTCTCTTAGATGCACATTAGAGGCAAACTTGCCAAAGCCAAAGAAAGAATTCTAAATGTCTTAACACAATAATTAAGTAAAATGAGATGTGGCATATATTAACCAGTGTGATGTAAGCATTCCTGATTCTATAAGAAGTCAGCACATTGTGCCCCATAAATGCATTAATGTGTACATGATCTATATGTTTATGATTTAATATAATTAATTAATTAATTAATTAAAAAAGGTCTTAAATCAATAAACTCAGTTTACATCTTAAAAAAAATAAAAGAGTTTTCTCTCTTTTATTTTTTTTTAAGATGTAAACTGAGTTTATTGATTTAAGACCTTTTTTAATTAATTAATTAATTAATTTTATTAAATCATCAAAGCGGGGACAACCTAAGACAGGATATGGAGAGGCTGCATGGTGGATTACATTCATAGTACCCAAAGATGGGTAAGATCACTCTGCATTCAGTCAACCTAAGACAGGGACCAAACCATTGATGTTTGTATCCCCATGACTGGTAAGACTGAAACTGCAAGAGCAGACAGCCTAAGACAGGGGCTATGTTTTTCCACCATACAAAAAACAAAAGAGGGAATTGTTGGGCCCTGCCATGTGCCTGAGGCCTAGTGCAACTTCCCGAGCCTGACTAGAAGTAGATCCATCGATCTACTTCTGCATAGCAATGACTCAGCTAGGCCCGGCCTGAAACTGCCTCTACCTAGATACAGCCAATGTGGTACCATGCCAATGGCCCAACCCTGTCACGCACCTCATCCCCCGCCTTCTTTCCCCGCCACTTCCCCATGCTCTATATAAGCAGCTGCTCGACTCAATAAAGTTGAGTTCCTGCTTAAAAAAAAAAAAAGAAATGAAATCAGAAAGGAAGAGCAAAGAGAGGGAAAGAGGGAGGGTAGTGGGGCCTTGGTGTGTGCCACACCTTTTGGGCACAAGACACAATTGTAAGAGGGACTTTACCTAAAAAATGCAATCAGTGTAACCTGGTTTATTGTACCCTCAATGAATCCCCAATGATAAAAAATAAAGAAATGAAAAAAAAAAAAAAAGTCCTTTTACCTTCTGCAACGCCATTTTCTTTCTTTTCCTAAATTTTGCTTTAACCCTGTACAGAGAGTTGAAGACTTCTTTGCACCAAGAAACGGATAGTACATGGTATCCCAAAGGCTGCCCCTATAGTGATCATACATAGGAAAAAATGGGAAATGGTAGCTAAATGTAGCTTTATTTATAAAATATGCATTACAGAATTTTACAAGGGGTGACCAACATGTAGAGAATATTTTGAAAATATTTTGAAAAATTCACTAATGCATGTTATATAAATGAATGTACATTTAGCTACAATTTTCCATTTTCCCTACATATGGTGATTTTAGGTATGACTTTGGGGGCATCCTATAGAAATAAGTGGAGTTCTAATTCCTTTCTGAATTAAGGTTATTCTTCATACCGCCTTTCAACTTATGGAATGTTATGGGTTGAATTGTGTCTCCAAAAAGATATGTTGAAATCCTTACCTTGGTACCTCTGAATGTGATCTAGTTTGAAAACAGGGTCATTGCAGACATAATTATTTAAGTGAAGAGGTCACACTGCATTAGGGCTTTTATTCCCATATGACTGGTGTCCTCCATAGACTAGGCTTAGACACAGTGAGGGACAGGCATGTGATGACAGGAAGCAGAGACTGGAGTGATACAGCCCAGGGACACAAAGGTTGACAGCCACCACAGAAAGCTAGATCGAGGCAAAGCAGGATTCTTCTCGGAGTCTCAGAGACTAACTCCCTGATTTAGGACTTCTGGTCTCTAGAACTATGAGAGAATCAATTCTGTTGTTCTAAGCCACCCAGTTTGGGGTACTTTGTTATAGCAGCCCCAGGAGATTTCCACAACTGGATAGAATAATAGAGTGTCTGGCTGGAAGTTCCAACAGGCCATGAAGGTCTTAATAAGGATTCTATAAGTGTGGGAAGGAGGGATTATGGCTTTGCCCCACCTGCCTACCATGCACAATGGGGCCCCACAGAGTAGGAGTGGCTGAAGAGAAGTCCTATTACTGTACCCCCACCTGCGGAGGCTGAGAAAAATTGCTACAGAGTCACCCTGATCGCCACCCTTTTCTGCTCTGTGCTTTCTCCTAACGAACTGGAAAGTATATCGTGGGATAGGTAAAATGTAGTTAAAATGAGAGATTCTCATAAATGGGGCTGGCTCTTTGGGGTGTCCTACTCAAAGCTTCTTGCTTTGCAGTCTACTGAGCTATTTCATTCATTCATTCACTTGGTGGAAATTTTTTTATTGAGCGCCTAATATGAGGCAGGGAATTTTCTAGAAGCTGAAGAACAAGAGAAATTAAAATCTTTGATCCCATGGACCTCTCTCTGGTGGACGACACAGAAGATAAAGAAGAAAAATATGTAAAATTTAGATCATAGCAATTAAGTGCCAGCAAGAGCAATGAAGGCAAGGGGATAGAGGGAAAGATCAGGAAGGAAAGAGATGTGTTGATGTTTCAGATAAACTGGCTGAGAAGCCCACATTGCAAAGGTGACTTTTTAAGAAAAGACTGGAAAGAAAAGCAGGCGTGAGCTCAGGATGAGAGGAAGGGCCCAGCAGTGGGCAGGGGTCCTGAAAGGTGTACAGAGCCAGGAGCCTTCAACGTCTGACACTAAAATAGATTTGAGAGAAGAAAACAACTCAAGAGAAGGAGCAGGAAGAAAGCAGTAAACATTAAATAATAAATGAGTAAGAACAAGAAAAATAATATTTAAAAATCCAAACGGTGATTCCTGAAGGAGACTAAAAAAATGGACAAACTCTCAGCCAACCAAGGAAATAAATTTCACAATTTGAATTAAGAAGAGAAGTATACCACAGACACGAAGGAGATTGGAAATATTCTACAAAACAGTTATCAAAACTTGATGCCGATTATTTCAAGGTTTGAATAAAAGGAATGGTTTTCTATAACAATAAAATGTAATAAAATTCATTAACCAAGTAAAAAAGCTAAAGAATAAATACAAAACACTGTCAAAACCTTCTCCAAAGGTCAGACCAAGAAAACATACAAATAGTTAATAGTATTGTAGTTCAATTCACAGTATAATCTACAGTTTAATAATGTTATACAAACATAAAGTATAAATGTGTATTATATTCAACATACTAGAGAAAAAAATAGAAGTACTATACTTAATGTTTAAAAAATTAAATTTAAAAGTAACAAATTAATATTAAAAGAATATCTCATTCTTGATAAATAGACAAAGAAAATGACTACAAATGGCAATATTTTGTATTAAAATATTCAAGCTCAGTAATAATCAGAAAACCAGTGAGTTATTGTTTTTATTCATCAATTAGAATTTTAATTAAAATATTCAGAATTTAAAATTAAAATAAAATACTCAGAATTTGTGTGAGAAAATCTTGTTACCTTGCTGGTGAGTACGCAAAATGGGTGGTGATTTATATCCAAAATCAATGAGGTCTTGAATCTCCTTGACCCAGTAATTTTTATTCTAGAAATACACTGAAATACACAGAAATAGGAAAGACTTTGCTGGGCATACAGTTGTACAACTAAGGACGTTTGTTTATAAAAGCATTGCTTATGGTGGCACAAATTGAAATCTTATAGGTATTTGATATAACTTTATAAGTCAGCCATCAAACCTTATTCTTTCTAAGAACAATCTTGTCATGAAAAAGTAAATTACAATCATCCAGCATGATTTCAATTTCTAGTTTTTGAAAGAAAGAAAAAAGGAGAAACCATAAAAGAGAAAGAGAATAGTAATAAAAAGAAAGTAGTAGACAGTCACAAAACTATTACTTATAAATCTCTATGCAGTAATATTGTGGAAAAGTTTTAATGTTCTCCTTTTTGTTTATTGTTTTGTTTTGTTTTTTTCAAAAATTTCCCCACAATGGACATGTGCTACTTTTGTAATTGAAATAATAACAGTTGTTATTCTTTGGAAAAAGTATATGGTATGTATTACAGGAAACAGCTGATTTTCAGCACCTAAAATTTAGAGTTTTTCAGTGTTATATTCTGTACAAAAGAGTAAAGGGAATTTTCTTTTCTCTTCATGGGGGTTAGTGGTAGGTAAGGAGTTCTCTGCCAAGAGTGAGGCCACAGCCACCATCAGTTTTCATCTAACTTAAGACTCTGTTTCTTCATCTTGCTACCTCAACCCTCTTTTTTACAAGATCTGGAAGTTGTACCAAAAAAAAAAAAAAAAAAAAAAGCCAGATAAAATGCAAGCATTTCAGTTGTCTTATTTTCCTGGACTGTATGTAGTTTTCTGTGAAACCCAAACCCAACCTACTATCATATATTTTAATGAATAAGATGCACACTTTTTGGGGCCAAGATACGATTGTAAGAGGGACTTTACCTAACAAATGCAAACAGTGGTTTCTTGTACCCTCAATGAATCCCCAACAATAAAAAAAAAAAAAAAGATTGTTTTAACTGAGTTAAACAATTAAAACTAAATTATTTTAGGATTTCCCCCAAACTTCAGGGGAAGGGTGGGCTCAAGAAGCTGCCTTGGGATTATCCAGAAATCTCAGAAAAGCTGAAACTCAGAGGGAAATAGGTATCAGTGTCTCGTAGCTGAACTCACCGTCTGCCCGGTAGATACCTGGAAAAATAGTGGGGTGGTAGGAAATCAGTGCTGGGGAAAGCTGTTATGATTACTTAATCCCCCAAAGAGGAGATTGTCTTAAAATTCAGTGTTCAAATAGTCAACGAGTTAAGGTGAAGAATTAGAGCAAACAGGGTTTTAAGAGATTTCAAGGTAGAAGAAAACCTCCTGACAGTGCAAGTTTAATGGAATAATAAAGGGCACCAAAGGGTGCACTGGCATTCCTCCTTCAGAGAACTCTAAGATGGGAAAGGATCCGTCCAGCAGCATTTCTGATGATGGAAATGGAAATAAATAAGAAGACTTAAATGATATGGGCTGGGAATATCACCTGTTGCCCTAAGAATATCCAGAGTCATACACCCATCTGCGCTGCCATGTTGGAGTGCACTGGGGATTTGTCTGTGGGCACACAGGTGCATACTTGGGGGTTTCAGAGAGCCAGAAAGCCACAAAAATATTTTTTGCAGATGTCTTGGGATCAGCAAGAAGTCTTCAACCAGTTTGGAGATCCACTAAACTCAAACTGCGGTTTGTCTATGAGAACTTCCTCCTCTAAATTGTTTGTGCTTGTTTATCTTAAGAAAAGCATAAGATCTGTGTCTCTGGGTTCATTCACACTTAGCTTGTTAGGTGGATTTGTGAGCCTGCTCAGTGTCCAAAATGCCTCGTGGGATTTGAAGGAAGTTGCCCTCTCTGCTGAAGAGATGCTTTGGTTAGTGTGAAACAGAAGCCAAAATGCAGAAAGTCTTTGGCTCCAAGCTCCCTTCACAAGCAAAGAAAATCAGAGCAGAGTCTAAATTTGACAATCCTCCAATGCACCCCAGCTTCCTACACTGCATTTGTGCATGAGTATCGATGTTTCCCTCTCAGTGTCTGGGCTTCAGTTGGGAGTGGGTGTTATAATTAGAATAGATGTCAGACAAATGGTCCCGCTAAGGAAGCTTTGCCAGAGAGCATGCAGAGTTTCAGATTGCTTTTGGTGATCATTAATGGTTAGACATTGGCAATTTCTTATGGTTCAACTTCATAACAAAAAAATTCAGAGGTGTAGAAAATTGAGCAGCTCAGTGATGCCACCCAGATTCTAGTTTCCTTTTCTTTCTCTCTCTCTGCTTTAGCCACATCTCCCCCCAAAGCCGGCTCCCCTCTCTTGGGGAGAGCAGCAAATTGCTGCTCCTTTGGAAAACAGAGAAATGGCTTTCCCAGAAGCTCCTATAGTAAATGTCTCCACCCAGCTCCTTGGCCTAAAAAAGAATGTCCATCACTGAACCAAAGACAGTGTCCAGGAAATAGGATGAGGGAGTTACATGAAGCCAATTAGGGTTCACCTTAGAGCTGAAGTTGGGCTCAATCTCAGAGTTATAATGGCTTTAAAATCTAAGGTTACAGAAACTAGTAGGTGAATAACTACATACTCACAAGAGAGAAAAACACAATGAAATTCATGAAAGAGGGAGGGGTAGAGAAAAGGGGGAGGGGAGGAGATTGGTAAATTCTCACCTAATGGGCACACCTCGGGGCGACAGCCTCAACTACAACTTGGACTTTAACAAACACAAACAAGGTAGCCTAACCATATGTACACACATAATGATCTGGAATAAAAATTAATCGCCTGATTAATTAAAATTTGAAGTTCCATTGGGAAAGAGGGAAGAGGCAATGGCTGTAGAAAAGCAACGAGTAAACGTCCACTGCAGCATCACTTGACTCTTGTCTTCACTTTTCCCGCTGCCCTCCTGCTCCCTGGGGGAAGGGGGCGGGAAGGGGCGGCACTAGGAGACCCTCTAGCTGAGAGGGCTCTGCCAGGTGCCTCAGCCCAGCAACTCTCTCCTCAACAGGTGAGGAGAGACCAGGAACTGGGAAGACAGACGAGGCTGAGACCCAGCAACAAGACAGTCCTGCTCTGAGAAATAGTAATGCAGCCCCAGGAACACAGTGGGGAGAAAGTAAGTCTGTGCCAAGGACAGAGGCTGGTCTTCAACCCCGCTGGCCAAGGGGATTTGGGTGCATCAGAATTCAGAAATGATCAGAACACATATGAGAGCCAATTTCTCACTGCTTCCAGGGAAGAGTTATTAAGTCCGCCAGAAGGCCCCGATAATTAGGTCATCATTGAAATGGGACAAATAAAACTGCCCATAGAATTACATTTCTTACCAACAAAGGTGGAAAAGAACTCTCCTTCTTGTCACTGATGTCCAGTTGGCACTGCACAAAATTCATACTCATTCAGAGAACGCAGAGCAGATTATCCCTAAAATTCTAGCACAACATTGCCAGACCTCTTTTTCAGGTCGTAACCAATTCCCCAGAGCCCACTCTGTCTCCAGAAGATTATTTCTGCCCTAGTTCATTACCAGATACTTCATCTCGTTGAAACTCATCTGCCACGTTCCTGCTCATTACCAGGGCCTCCAAAACTCTGCCTGCCGTGTACAGCCCTCGGCGTGGCAAGGCGCTTTCTAGATAACTTTGTGCCATCTGCCAATTCAAAGATTTCATGGTGCCTGTTTGCCTGGATCATTTATTTAAGGAAAAAAAAAAAAAAAAAAAAAAAAGAAGAAGAAAGTTAAACAATAACAGTTCCCACAACCTATCTGGGGAGAAACCCTGTTTTACACCCACTGGGCATC
>CAUYPK010065629.1:0-18564 GCA_963574355.1 Loris lydekkerianus
AAAAAAAAAAAAAAAAAAAAAAATATATATATATATATATATATATATATAAAAGCCATTTCCATTTTACAAAGGAATTGAAAAAAAGTCACCTAACAGAAATAAAGAACTGGGGAGAGGCCTTTATACCTGTCTGACCAATGTCTTCGGCCAAGCCACTGTGAAGACGTTGGGCAGGTAGTATCCTAAAAGGGCCCTTCTACTTGAGGGGCACTCAAAATGTCACGGTGAGGAGGACTAAGCAGACATCTTCCAATGAGTGAGGCAAAAAGTCATACACTTCCTGGCACTGTCTTTGAACAGTTCTCATCTTTCTTAGGATCGTAACGATGAAGGTCACATGCCTTTCCCAAAGATTGCGTGGTGCTCCGGATGGAAACTGAGAAATGAAGTGACATGCTTCTGGGTGATCTCAATGAGTCAGACTCACGTACAGCCCTGGGCTTTCCAGGCTGTTGACTTATCTACCTGAACCCATGAGTCAGGGTCAGCAACCCAGAGCGCCCTGTGTACGTGTTTCTCAGCTCTGCCCCTGCCAGGCCCCAGGCTCCACACTCACACAGGCTGCACGCTGGTACATGCAGGCACTCCTGGACCGCCTCACCCATGTGTCCTGGGAGCATGCAGACACACTTGGCTCCTTCCTCCACTCACAGGAGGTGTGCACGCCTCTCCTGAGTAGTAAGAGAGGTTTATTGCCAGGAATAAACCAAAAAAGGAAAAGTAAATTATCAGTAGTTCTTTTCCCATAAATGCTGCAATGGTCCAGCTGTAGCTCAGAGCACGTGTTTTGTAAATAACCAGGAGCAATCTACTCACCTAGCAATAGGGATTGATTCATGATGTGTGTTCATGATGCGGAGAATACTGAGAATGAAGTAGGGCCAGGCAGTTGCTCACACCAATAATCCCAGCACTTTGGGAGGCTGAGGCAGGAGGATCCCTTGAGTTGAGGAGTTCAAGGTTGCTGTGAACTGTGATGCTACCACACTCTACCCAGGGTGACAAAAAAAGTAAGAGGAAAGTTGCATATAGCCAGGCGTTGTGTAGGGCGCCTATAGTCCCAGCTACTTGGGAGGCTGAGGCAAGAGGATCGCTTGAGCCCAAGAGTTTGAGGTTGCTGTGAGCTGTGACGCCATGATACTCCACCCAAGGCAACATAGTAAGACTCTGTCTTTAAAAAACAAAAAAGAAAGTTGCATAGCAGTGTATATTACGCTACCCTGGGTGAATGTCTGTTATTACGCTTACTTTTAAAATTATAAATGATATTTTCTCATTGTAAAAGGATGAAAAATATAGAAAAGTTTGGCCTAAAACATGAAAATCCCCCATCTTCTCTTGGTAAGTTATGCTGTAGAAATGACCATCTCTAAAAATTTCAGCGGCTTTTCTTTTTTAACTTCAATAGATTTAGGGGGCACATGTGCTACTTGTTGCTTGGATGAATTCTGTCAGTGGCTTGAAATAATAAGTATTTTCTTTTTAAAGTTTTTGTTTGTTTTTCAGAGAGGGTCTTGCTCTGTCGCCAGTGAGCCCAGGTATGCACCATAGCCAGCTACTTAGGAGGGGCAGAAAGGAGGATTGCTTCAGCCCAGGTATTTGAGATTACAGTGAGCTATGGGCAACAAAGCAAGACCCTATCTCAAAAAAACTTTTTTTTTTTTTTTCAGTAAACCATGCTATAGACAGATGTGCTACTGTCCAGACTTTGCTATTCCATTTATAGAGTACAGAGTAGATTTCGCATAATCACTAGGACCTTACCATTTTCAGAATAGTAAATAAACATTCAGCTTAAAGTCACCAACTGCATTAGCAATAACAACAGAGTCAGTTATTTAAAGCCTTGAAGCCAGGTCCTGACTCCCTCTAGCTATGAGTCCTAAATGACATCTTCCAATTGCAGGCTGTTTTGCCTGTATGGAAAATCTGTTGCTCTGTGTAGCCACCTTCCTCAAGGATCTCAGGTGGATCTTCTGGATAACTCACTGCAGCACCCAATATACCTGACCAATAATTTAAAAATATGTCCCTGGAGGTCCAGTGGTTAGCATAAAATAAATAATAAAAATACAAGTTTTGTAGTCAAACCTAGATTTGAATCTCAAATAGGTTATTTAGCAGCTATGCCTCCGAGTTCCTTGATCTTTCCAAGATTCAGTTTTCTGACCTGCACCTGCTTCCTGGGTACATGTGATGATTAGATAGGATGGTATATGGGCTGGGCATGGTAGCTCACGGCTGTAATCCCAGCACTCCGGGAGCCTGAAGCAGATGGATTGCCTGTGCTCACAGATTTGAGAACATCCTGAGCCAGAGTGAGACCCCTGTCTCTAAAAACAGCTGGGCATTTTGGCAGGCGCTGGTAGTCCCAGCTACTCAGGAGGCTGAGGCAAGAGAATCACTTGAGCTCAAGAGTTAGAGGTTGCTATGAACTATGACACTACAGCACTCTACCAAGAGCAACAAAGTGAGACTCTATCTCAATAAATACATAAATAAATAAATAAACAAACAAACAAATAAATAATTAAGCGGGCGCCTGGAGTCCCAGCTACTTGGGAGGCTGAGGCAGGAGAATCACTTAAGCCCAAGAGTTTGAGGTTGCTGTGAGCTGTGACACCACAGCATTCTACCAAGGGTGGCATAGTGAGACTCTGTCTCAATAAAAAAAAATAAAAAATATAAATAAATAAATAAGATGGTGTAAACAGCCCTGAATAAGCAGCTACTTATCAGAGTCATGATAGTGATGCTAAGCAGGAAAGGAGAAATGCTTGAGGGTGGTTTTTCAGAGGCTGAAGGTATGATGTACCAAAAAAAATGGAATGACAGGATAATCCCCTCTCCATCCATCTATGGGCATTTTCTAGGTCAATCTCTGGACCAGATTCTCTTGTAGCACATAGTCCCTATTGTGATATAAGGTGGGAGAAAGGGCCGTCTTACTGGGCCTTTTTTTTTTTTTTGAGACAGAGTCTCACTTTATCACTCTCAGTAGAATGCCATGGCATCTTAGCTCACAGCAACCTCAAACTCCTGGGTCAAGTGATTCCCTTGCCTCAGCCTCCCAAGTAGCAAGGGACTACAGGCACCTGGCACATCACCTGGCTATTTTTTAGAGACAGGGACTCACTCTTCCTCAGGCTGGTCTCAAACTCATGAGCTCAGGCAATCCACCCACCTCCGCCTCCCAAATGCTGGGATTACAGCCACCAAACCCAGCCTATTGGCCAAGTCTTATCTTACTGGCATCCCAATGCCTGGTGAAATGGAGGGGTGGTTAGGTACAAAAACAACTGCTGTGTGTCCATGTACCAGCACCTGCTCAGCCCATATTGGCTCTCTTCCTTCCCACCCTTTGTCCAAAGTTGGGTGTCCTGTCAAATAGAACAGCTTCCTAGGACCAGTCTTCATACAGAAAATTAATATGCTATTTTAAGAAATAACAGGCTAGGCATGGTGGCTTATTCCTGTAATCCTAGCACTTTGGGAGGCTGAAGTGGGTGGATCACCTGAGCTCAGGAGTTCAAGACCAGCCTAGGCAAGAGTAATATCCCACCTCTAAAAATAATAGCTGGGCATTATGGCAGGTGCCTGTAGTCCCAGCTACTCAGGAGGCTGATGCAAGAAGATTGCTTGTGCCCGGTGGCACTTGTGCGCCTGTGGCTCAGGGAATAGGGTGCCGGCCCCATATGCCGAGGGTGGTGGGTTCAAGCCTGGCCCTGGCCAAACTGCAAAATAAATAAATAAATAAACAGAAATTTATTAAAAAAGAAAAAAAAATGATTGCTTGAGCCCAAGAGTTTGGGGTTGCTGTGAGCATGGCGTCATGAAACTCTGCCCAATGTGACAGAGTGAGACTCATCTCGGCCATCTTGGCCTCCCAAAGTGCCGGGATTACAGGCGTGAGCCATGCATCTTATTCTCTATCAATCCCAAGTAAGCTGCTCCCAGAGGTGAGGGTGTGAGGCTGGGGTCAGTGGGCCTTGGTTTATATCCCGTGTGATCCTCGGCAAGCTACCTGGGGTAGGAGATATTTGTACCCACTTTTTACAGATGTATACTGATGCGCAGAGAGGACACACACTGTGCCAGAGCTGGATTTTGAACCCAGGTTTTCTGATTCTGGGTCAGGATTTTCTACACTACACAAGAGCTACCCTTCTCTGGGCCTCTTCTCTAAAATGACAGGGTCCACAGGAGGGTTGCTCCCCTCCTTCATGATTCCTGGCACATCCACATGCTGGAACACTTGGTGTATGTGCCCGTTTGCGGGATGCCAGCCTTCCCTGGGCCAGCAGCACTCCAGGCTGCCTGTGGCCATTAAGAGGGTGAGGGTGGTGCTGTCTGGCCGACATCTGGCAGATCCAGGCAAGAGCTGCCCATGAGGGCTGGCTGGGTGCCAGGGACTCATTGTCTTTCCATTTAAACAGGCACAGGCTGTCTGTTGAGATTCTGGAAACATCTGACCTTTAGCTGAGCATCTGGAGAGTTGTCAGTGAGGACCAGGGGGAGGTTCCTAGCTTTCTGTAAAGGTTTTAGCCCTTTCCACACAATACTTAACAATGACAACAAAGAGGTTCAGTTTCCAAGGAATTAGCAAGATTTGTTGGTGGACTCTGAAGGTTCATGCCCCTGGGACAGAGAAGATGGCATTTAGCCTGGAGATTCTGGGGGCAGTTTTCTTCCATCCCCCTGCTTCTGGGGCTGGGGACTGAGGAAGAGGAACCGAGGCCCAGGGAGGGGAAGGACTGAAGGGAGGAGCAGGGGCATCTCCACCTGGCTGGTCAGAAGGGTCTGTGCCTGACTAGGCAATCTCCTTCTTCTGTCCTCCTAGTGCCAGGCACTGTGCTGCATACTGGCAACACTACGGTAAGCAAACCCGGGCAGATAAGCCCCGTACCTTCTCAGAAAGCTGATTTATGGGGGATTAAACTGTGATGGAATAACCACAAGCACAGATGTCAAATACCAAGTTTAAGTGCTGAAAATGAGAGTTTAATTAAGGAAAGTGGGGGTGAGAGTGCTCGCCTGAGGAGACTTGAGCATGGTTTTAAGGCTTTGCTTCTGGAAGTTTGTTAAATTCAGAATTTTCAGCCCCACCACAGACCTCCAGTATTGAAATCTGCTTTTAACATGCATCCTCAGGTACATGGCACACACACTAGAAAGTCAAGGAATGTTTGTGTGTGTCTGCAATTGCTTTCAAAGTGGGAGACACTTGATCATGTTAAAAAGCTTTTAGGAATAAACAAGTTGAGAGAGGGAATGGGAGACAGTATAGTGGGGGGATAGGTGAGGGCGGGGGGCAGTTTCCCAACCTCTGCTACAGGAGCTTAAAACATCCTGGTGCTAGGGCTCATCCCCCTGAACTGACAAGGTCTGTTCAATCGACCAGCTCCCCCAGTGAGTCCAGCGTGCAGCCAGGGTGAAGACAAGGCTAGAAGAGGAGGAGGAGATTTGGAAATAGATGGGTCCCTCCTAATTGTGTCTCACATTCAAAAAGGGCCTCAGATTCAGATTGCACATTATTGCAAGATGTATATATAACTATAGCCATTGTATTGGTGTTCATATTTAAAAGCACTAATATGGCAAGGTGTCTCCTGCCTGTAATCACAGCACTGTGGGAGGCCGAGATGGGTAATTTGCTTGAGCTCAGTACTTCAAGACCAGCCCAGCAAGAGCAAGACCCCATCTCTACTAAAAATAGAAAAACTAGCCAGGTGGTGTGACAAGCACCTGTAGTCCCAGCTACTTGAGAGGCTGAGGCAAGAGGATCAGTTGAGGTCCAAGAGTTTGAATTGCAATGAGCTATGACACCACTGCACTATAGTGAGGGCAACAGAGGGAACTCTGTCTTAAAAAAAAAGAAAAAGAAAAAGAAAAAGAAGCACTAATTTGTCTAAAGAGTTAAAATAACTGTATTTTCTGGCAATGCCTGTAGCTCAGTGGGTAGAGCAGGCCACATACACTGAGGCTGGTGGGTTCGCACCCAGCCTGGGCCAACTAAAATCAACAATGACCCCTGCAACCAAAAAATAACCAGGCATTGTGGCAGGCACCTATAGTCCCAGCTACATGGGAGGCTGAGGCAAGAGAATCACATAAGCCCAAGAGTTTGAGATTGCTGTGAGCTGTGATGCCACAGCTCCCTACCAAGAGTGACATAATGAGACCCTGTCTCAAAATATATAAATAACTAATTTCTGTAACCTAGCTATCCATCCTTTTAGCCTAAGACCACCACCCTTTCCATGAAATAAGCCTGGCATCTTAAATGTGAATAGGAACAAGATAAATGAGGCCTCATCTGGTGACTATTTTATATGTGAACTAAAGGATTTGGAAGCTTGGGGAGAAGGGAGAAGGGAGAAGGTTTGAGAGAGTTGGTACAGAGAGTGGTACAGAGAGGTGACAGGAGAAGTGAGGAGGACCTTTGTGAGGCTGGTGATCTTGATTTGTAGTGGGCCCTTCAATAGGACCGGCTCTCTCCAAATTGAGGCAATAAGGTTGCTGGAATAGTGCATCTAAGCTGGGTAAGGAGGGAAGGAGGAAAAGGAAAGGCTGACAGATGGAGCGAAGGCTGAGTGGCCAGTAACCTGGGGCAGCTGCAGAAGGCCAAGAAAGATCAGAGGGAACATGTTAGCCCCAAAAGCTGGGAGGAGAAGAGATGAGAATTAGAGAGAGGGATGTCTGGACTCGAGGTGTTGGTGATGCAGCTGTTAGTGGTGGAACAATGGGAGTGGTGGTGGAAATGGAGATGTGATAGACATGTATACAAACAAAAAGAAATTTTAACCCTATAAATACTAAGAGTTCATTTTTTGCTGACTATAAAATGTTTCATAAATATTTCATCGAATCTTCTTATATAGGTTGGCTATATTTATTCTTCCTATAACATTATAATCAGATTTTCAAACCCACCACTTCCCCGGAACATCTCACAAATTCACCAATGACTTCTATCTCCGTAAAAGTCAGTACTTACCTTAATTGACCACAAAAATTAATACAGTAAATGATTTGTTCCTTGAATTACTGTCTTTTCTGGCCACAGTATTAAAAACCTTCTATGGCCTTAGCTTTCATCTCTTTTTTAGACCCAAAAACTCAAATGTACACATTTTTGCCATCTCTACTTGGATTTCTACTATGCATCTAAAATTTAACACAGCTAAAACAGAACTCTTCATTCCACTGTATATTTATATATATATATGCACATATTTTTAAATATATATATATATCTATTACATAGACATGTGAATATTTATATATATTTATTTGATGTATTACGTGTCCTCCAGTAGATCATAAACTCCATAAAAATACAACCATTTTCTTGTCAACTGTATGTCCTCAGACTGCAAATAGTACCTGCCCTTTTTGTGGTGCCAAACATTGAACAACTTCATCCACCATCACTGGAATATGTAATTTAGCCACAGCTTCAGAATCTCTATCTGGAGACAAGTATAATTTCTGAGCTCCAGTTTGATCTGTTTGCTCCTGGGCTTCATATTCATCATATCTTTCTGCTGTAGTATGTATTTTTTTTGGCCAGACACATAAATTAAATATGGCAGATTCAAACCAGCATGAAAGAAATTCTTTATATATTCTACAAGAATAAGGGTACCAAAGCATTCTGTAGGCCAACAAATCTGTAATCCTAGCATTCCAGGAGGCTGAAGCAGAAGGCTGAGGTCGGTGGATTGCCTGAGCTCACAGGTTGGAGATCAGACTGAACCAGAACCAGACCCCATCTCTAAAAATAGCCAGGTGTTATGGCTCGTGCCTATAATCCCAGCTTCTCGGGAGGCTGAAGCAAGGGGAGAATCACTTGAGCCCAAGAGTTTGAGGTTGCTGTGAGCTATTATGTCATCACATTCTACCCAGGGCAACAAAGTGAGACTCTGTCTCAAAAAAAAAAAAAAAAAAGAAATGAAAACCTATCTGGGTGACTGAAGGATTATATTCTATTTTATGTTCAGATGGTCTTTAATTTCAAGCTCTTCTATTTGTTTATTCTTATTAAGGCTAAATTCTCATCTTCAATTTTACTTTTTATGAGAAGAAGACTACATGTGTACATCCAAAAAGAAATGGAGATGATCAATTTGTGAAAATCTTCCTGGTTTGTCATGGATATTCTCTGACAAGATCATCTTACCACAGCCTGAGGCACAACGATTTCTCAGTTGGCCTGTAATTTGGGCCAGTGACGAAAATGATAGTGCTGGAGGACCTGAACTTGCTGCACATCTAGGTCCCTATCTCTTAAAAGATTTTTTTCTCTCTCTTTTTTTAATTATCCATTTATTTATTTATTCATTTTCTTTTTTCTTTTTTCTTTCTCTCTCTCTCTTATTTATTTTTTTTTTCTGACCCATTCCTCTCTCTGGAATGTAATTCTTTTTTTTTTTTTTAGAGACAGAGTCTCACTTTTATGGCCCTCGGTAGAGTGCCATTGCATCACAGCTCACAGCTCACAGCAACCTCTAACTCCCAGGCTTAGGCGATTCTTCTGCCTCAGCCTCCTGAGTAGCTGGGACTTGGAATATAATTTTTTTTTTTAAACAGTCTCACTATGTTGCCCTTGGTGGAGTGCCGTGGCATCACAGCTCATAGCAACCTCAAACTCTTGGGCTCAAGTGATTCTCTTGCCTCAGCCTCCCAAGTAGGTGAGAGTACAGGTGCCCACCACAATGCCTGGCTATTTTTTTGTTATTGTTGTCGTTGTTTAGCAGGCCCAGGCCAGGTTCGAACCCACCAGCCCTGGTGTATGTGGCTGGTGTCCTAACCACTAAGTTATGGATGCTGAGCTTCTAGAATGTAATTTTTTAAAAATTAAAAATTAGATGAGTATCGTAGCATACACCTATAGTCCCACCCACTCTGGAGGCTAGGACAGGAGAGTAACTTGAGCCCAGGAGTTCAAGGTTGCAGTAAACTATGATCACTCCACTGCATGCCAACCTGGGTGACAGAGTGGGCACTTCTCAGAAAACAAAAAGAAAATGTGGTGGATGTACCCTTTAGAGTTGCAGTATCTGTCTGTGACCTGTTAGGAACTAGGCCACATCACAGGAGGTGAGTGTCAAGAATCTGCAGAATAAAAAACTAAGAAGCAAAATGAGATGTATAACAAAATGCCATTTATATAAGTTAAAAATACAAAAGAAACAATCCAATTAAAAAATAGGCCAAAGAGGTTCAGCGCCTGTGGCTCAAGCAGCTAACGCGCCAGCCACATAGACCAGAGCTGGCTGGTTCGAATCCAGCATGGGCCTGCCAAAAAATGACAACTACAACCAAAAAATAGCTGGGTGTTGTGGCGGGCGCCTGTAGTCCCAGCTACTTGGGAGGCGGAGACAGGAGACTCGCTTGAGCCCAGGAATTGGAGTTTGCTGTGAGCTGTGATGCCATAGCACTCTACCCAGGGCGACAGCTTGAGGCTCTGTCTCAAAAAAAAAAAAAAAAAAATAGGCCAAAGACATGAACATATTTCATCAAAGAGGAGACATGGGTGACAAATAAGTACATGAAAAGGTGTTCAAAATCACTGGCTCTCAGGGAAATGCAAATTAAAATCACAATAAGACATTACTATACACTTACTAGAATTGTCGAAATTAAATAGAAAAATTAACAGCGATAATAAGAAATCCTGGTAATGGCAGCACCCTGGTTAGGGCGCTGTCCACATACACCCAGGCTGGTGGGTTCGAACCCGGCCTGTGCCTTCTGAACAACAATGACAACTACTACAACGACAACAACAACAAATAGCCAGGTATTGTGGCAGGTGTCTGTAGTCCCAGCTACTTGGGAGGCTGAGGTACGAGAATTGCTTAAGCCCAAGAGTTTGAGGTTGCTATGAGCTGTGACGCCACAGCACTCTACCCAAGGTGACAGCTTGAGACTCTATCTCCAAGAAAAAAAAAGAAAGAAAAGAAAAAGAAATCCTGGCAAAAATGTGGAGAAAGTGGATCTCTCAAATATTCCTGGTGGAAATATAAAATGGTACAACCATTCTGGAAAACAGTGTGATAAAACATAAAACTAGGCATGGCACCTATAGCTCAGCGGCTAGCGCACCAGCCACATACACTGGAGCTGGCAGATTCAAACTCAGCCAGGCCTGCTGAACAACAATGACAACTACAACCAAAAAATAGCCGGGTGTTTTTGCAGGCATCTGTAGTCCTAGCTACTTGGGAGGCTGAGGCAAGAGAATCACTTAAGCCCAAGAGTTTGAGGTTGCTGTAAGCTGTGATGTCATAGCACTGAACTGAGGGCGACATAGTGAGACTCTGTCTCAAAACAAAACACCATAAAACTAAAAATACACTAACTGTAAGATCCAACAATGGCATTCTTGGGGCACGTATCCCAGAGAAATGAAAAGTCACATTTATATAAAAACCTGTGCAGAACGTTCACAGTTTATTTGCAATAGCCAAAAACTGGAAACAGCCAAACAGGCTTCAGTTTCAGGGCTATGGTAGTTGTGGTCATCATGAATAATTGAAGTCTGGTCCCCCTAGACCAAGGATACTACTCAGTAATGAAGAAGAAAGAGCTACTGATACACACAGCAACTTGGATGTACCTCAAGGGTATTGTGGTTGCCAGAAAAAAGAGGTATTCTGCAAAGGTTATCTGTGCATGATTCTGTTTACATAACATTCTCAAAATAACAAAACTACAGAGATAGAGCAGATTTTAGTGGTTGCCAGGGGACAGGGACAGGAATAGACAAGAATGTGATTATAGAGGATACCAGGAGGCCAGGCTCAGTGGTTCACACCTGTAATCCTAGCATTTTGGGAGGCTGAGGTGGGAGGATCTCTTGACCTCAGGAGTTCCAGACCAGTCTAAGCCAGAGCTAGACCCCATCTTTAGCCCAGCATTATGGCAGACACCTGTAGTCCCAGCTACTCAGGAGGCTGAGGCAGGAGGATCACTTGAGCCCAAGAGTCTGAGGTGGCTGTGAGCTATGACATCATGGCACTCTGCCCAGGGCAAACAGAGTGAGACTCTGTCTCCAAAAAAAAAAAAAAAAATAGGGGACCAGGAAGGAGTTTCCTCAAGGTGATGAATAGTTCTGTACCTGTCATGGGGTCAAATTGCATATCGAACTACATATACACACACACACACACACACACACACACACACACACACAGATGAAAACTGAACAATAAGGTCTGTAGTTTATTTAATGGTATTGTACCAATGTCAATTTCCTGATTTTTCAGTTTTTCTATTTATGGAATGTCACCATTTGGGGAAGCTGGTAAGGGCTTTCAGGGACACTATTGTTGTAAATTCTTGTGAATCTATAATTATTTCAAAATTTAAAAAATGTTAATGTGTTTACAATTCTAAAATGCACACTTTACAAGATGGAATAAGGACAAAAGCACAGGTATTAAACACCTTGGAATAGTAGTCTGTGGGGGAGTAAGTGGGAGGAGGAAAGAGGATAACAGGAAATAAACGGCTACATGAATCAAAGGCCCTTGTGCAGGCAGGGGTGGCTGTGACCCAGAGCAAGTTATCAACTCAAACCTCTCTGCACCTGAGACCCAGAAGAGAGGAAAGGGTAAGAAAGAGAGTGTGTGTATGTGTGGTAGGGTAGAGAAATGAGGGAGGGGTCAGTAACATTAAAGATAGGACTCTTTTTCAATGACATGAAAGATTTGTCTTTTTTTCAAAAGAAGCAGCAGAAGGCTGGAAGAGGAGGAAAGATGATGGGGAGGGAAGAGACAGGAGCTGGGGAAAGCACTCTTCTCTGAGGACTCTGGGCTAGAGACTAAATGGGTCATAACAGCAGAGCTGGAGCTCTGCAGAGCTCTGAGGCCCCAAGGGGAGACCCAGTTTCCAGGTGTTCTTCTGAGCAACTGGTGCTCACGGGGGTACGGTGCTTGCTGGAGACTTGGAAGTGCTGAGTTGTAGGCCTCACCTCTTGGAATGCACAACCTCGGGGCTGGGTGAGCTTTAGGCAATACCCCTAATTTAGCTATACCTTCTGCATCCTTAGGCAGGTATGCTCCCTTTCCAAGCATTGTCAGAAGACAGAGCTAACAGGATAGGAGGATTTTTAGAGCTTTTTGTATGAGCGCACAACGTTAGCTGTAAACACAATATGTACGGGCAGAAGGAAGGAGCAAAAGGAGTCACTGAGGAAACACATAAAGGTTTATTGACAAGGATGCTCCTCCCACATTACTTAAGATAATGAACAATTAGAAGTAACATCCAACAGTAGAGACTTGGTTAAAAATGTGTGCTACAGGTGGCTCTTGTAGCTCAATAGGTAGGGGGCTGGCCACATACCCAGAGGCTGGAGGGTTTGAGCCTGGCCAGCTAAAAATAACAATGACAACTGCAACAACAACAACAAAATAGCGGGTGTTTTGGTGGGCGCCTATACTCCCAGCTGCTTGAGAGGCTGAGGCAAAAGAATTGCTTAAGCCCAAGAGTTTGAGGTTGCTGTGAGCTGTGACACTACAGCACTCTACCAAGGGCAACATAGTGAGACGATATCTCTAAAAAAAAAAAAAAAAAAAAAAAAAGGTGTGCTACATTCATATGACAGAATACGTTAAAATGAAGGTATGCAAGAATTTTTATTTAATGATAATTCCTTTAGAGTCAGGGTTTTTTTTGTTGTTGTTTTTTGAGACAAGAGTCTCAAGCTGTTGCCCTGGATAGAGTGCCATGGCATAACAGGTCACAGCAACCTCCAACTCTTGGGCTCAAGCAATCGTTTTACCTCAGTTTTTTTCTATTTTATTTATTTATTTATTTTGTAGAGACAAAGTCTCACTTTATTGCCCTCGGTAGAGTGCTGTGCCGTCACAGCTCACAGCAACCTCAAGCTCTTGGGCATAGGTGATTCTCTTGCCTCAGCCTCCTGAGTTGCTGGGACCCAGGCACCTGCCACACCTGGCTATTTTTTTGTTGCAGTTTGGTTGGGGCCAGGTTTGAACCCACCACCCTCAGTATATTGGGCCAGCACCCTACTCACTGAGCCATAGGCACCGCCCTAGTTTTTTTCTATTTTAGTAAAGGTGGGCTCTCGCCTTTGCTCAGGCTAGTCTTGAACTCATGAGCTCAAGCAATTCACCCGCCTCAGCCTCCCAGAGTGGTAGGATTATAGGCGTGAGCTACCATGCCCCGCCTGGATCTGTTTTTTGTTTGTTTTTTGAGACAGAGTCTCTGGATGTCACACTGCGGCGTAGAGTGCCATGGCATCATCATATCTCACAGCAACTTCCAACTCTTGGGCTCAAGCGATCCTCTTGCCTCCATTTTTTTTTTTTTTTTTTTCTATTTTTAGTAGAGACAGGGTCTTGCTTTTGCTCAGGCTGGTCTCAAACTCCTGAGCTCAAGCAATCCGCTTGCCTTGGCCTCCTAGACTGCTAGAATTACAGGCGTGAGCCACCCTGCCCTGCATAGAGACAGAGTCTGGCTGTGTTGCCCAAGCTAGCTGGGCTTCTCCACCTCCTGAATAGCTGGGACTACAAGCAAGAGAAACCACCACCCTAGGCAAGAATTTTTTTTATTTGTTTAGTTGGGTTTTTTGAGGCAGTCTCACTGTGTTACCCCAAACTAGAGGAGTCAGCCTAGCTCACCTCAAACTCCTGGGCTCAAGCCATCCTCCTGCCTCAGCCTCCCAAGTAGCTAGGACTACAGGCATCTGCCCCCATGCTGGGTTAGTTTTTCTATTTATTTTATTTTATTTTATTATTTATTTATTTTTGTGACAGAGTCTCAAGCTGTCACCCTGAATAGACTGCTGTGGTGTCATAGCTCACAGCAACCTCCAACTCAGGCTCAAGCGAGCCTCTTGCCTCAGTTTTTCTTTTTATTTTTTTATTTTTTTTTTTGAGACAGAGTCTCACTATGTCATCCTCAGTAGAGTGGCATCACAGCTCACAGCAGCCTCAAACTCTTGGCCTTAAGCACAAGTCTCTTGTCTCAGTCTCCCAAGTAGCTGGGACTACAGACGCCTGCCACAACGCCCAGCTATTTTTTTGTTGCAGTTGTCATTGTTTAGCTGGCCTGGGCTGGGTTTGAACCCACCAGCCTTAGAGTATGTGGCCAATACCCTACCCCTGAGCTATGGGCACTGCCACCAGTTTTTCTTTCTTTCTCTTTTTTTAAATTATTTATTTATTTATTTATAGGCAGAGTTTTACTTATTAATCCTCAGTAGAGTGCCATGGCATCACGGCTCACAGAAACCTCCAAATCCTTGGGCTTAGGCGATTCTCTTGCTTCAGCTTCCCAAGTAGCTGGGACTACAGGCGCCTGCCACAACGCCTGGCTATTTTTTTGTTGCAGTTTGGCCGGGGCTGGGTTTGAACCCGCCACCCTGGGTATATGGGGCTGGTGCCTTACCCACTGAGCCACAGGTGCCGCCCCAGTTTTTCTGTTTTTTAGTAGAGAAGGGGGGCTCTCTTTTGCTTAGTCTGGTCTCAAACTAGTGAGCTAAAGCAAATCACCTGCCTTGGGCTCCCTGAGTGCTAGGATTATAAGCATGAGCTACCACACCTGGCCAGTTTTTCTATTTTTAGTAGAGATGGAGTCTCACTCTGGCTCAGGCTGGTCTGGAACTCCTGAACTCAAGGGATCCTCCCACCTCAACCTCCCAGAGTGCTGGAACTACTGTAAGCAGCCAAGAATTTTTTTTTTTTTTTTTGAGACAAAGCCTCAAGCTGTTGCCCTGGGTAGAGTGCTGTGTCATCACAGCTCACAGCAACCTCCAAATCCTGGGCCCAAGCGATTCTCTTGCCTCCGCCTTCCAAGTAGCTGGGACTATAGACACCCGCCACGACACCTGGCTATTTTTTGGTTGCAGCGTCATTGTTGTTTGGCAAGCCTGGGCTGGATTTGAACCTGTCAGCTTAGGTGTATGTGGCTGGCGCCTTTAGCTGCTTGAGCCACAGGTGCCGAGCCTAAAGCCAAGAATGTTTAATGTTATGGAAAAATGTGGCCTATTGCTGTCCTCAGGAGAGTTAAAAGATTCTGTACTGAATAATCATTTTCTAAAAGATGTAAGTGCATACTCATGCATAGAAAAGAGACACGAGGATATTCACCAAAATATTAATGCCAGTAGACTCGAGGTTTGTGCACTTTACCACAGGTAAATTGTATCTCAATTTTCTTTTTTTTGACAGAGTTTCATTTGTCACCCTTGAGTGGGAGTGCCATGGCATCATAGCTCACAGCAACCTCAAACTCTTGGGCTCAAGTGAGCCTCCTGCCTTAGCCTCTGGAGTAGCTGGAACCACAGATGCCCAGCACAAGGCCTGGTTTTGTTTTTTTTTTTTTTTTTTTGAGACAGAGCCTCAAGCTGTTGCCTTGGGTAGAGTACTGTGATATCACAGCTCACAAGAACCTCCAACTCTTGGGCTCAAGCGAGTCTCCTGTCTCCCCCTCCCAAGTAACTGGGACTACAGGCGCCCGTCACAATGCCCGGCTATTTTTTGGTTGTAGTCATCGTTGTTTGGCGGGCCTGGGCTGATTTTGAACCCGCCAGCTCAGGTGTATGTGCCTGGCGCCTTAGCCACTTGAGCTACAGGCCCCGAGCCAAGGCCTGGCTTTTTTGAGCCACAGGCTGTGGCTCTTACTCAGGCTTGTCTCCCAACTCCTGAGCTTAGGCAATCCATCATTGGCCACCTTGCTTGACCTCA
Source organism: Loris lydekkerianus (assembly GCA_963574355.1). Classification (NCBI taxonomy): domain Eukaryota; kingdom Metazoa; phylum Chordata; class Mammalia; order Primates; family Lorisidae; genus Loris; species Loris lydekkerianus. The sequence goes on from CAUYPK010065629.1 coordinate 15,726, forward strand.
ATTTTTTTTTTTTTTTTTTTTTTTTTACAAATATTAACATTGCTGGTGTGTGATTCAGGTGAAATTAGGGGTGATACTTTTTTCATTGTGTTTTTCTGTTTTCCAACTTGCGTGTAGTAAGTTTTTTCTTTTTCTGGAGGAGCTCTCTGGAGGATCCTGCAGCTCCGTGAGGGCCAATGTGCACTTTAGGCCATGTGGCACGGGAAGAGGCTGCCGCTTGGCCCCTGGATCTCCCAGCCCTTTGACCAGCCAACTCCAGCCGGCTCTGCCACTTACCCGCCCAGAACCGGAACGGCTCTAGAATGGCCCTGAAAGCTGCAGTTGCCTTCCTAGAAGATAGGAGAAACAGGACCCAAAGGCTAGAGAGGGACAGGCCAAGGTCACTTGATAAGTGAGCAAGGTAATTATAGCTGGTATTTTTCACCCGTCCTGCAGAGCCGTTCCTTCAGTCACCGCTTAAGAGACTGAGGCGGAGATATGGGTGGTTCGCCCAGGGCGGCTCTGTCCTACCACCTCACCCCACCCTCCCACCCCCCGCCTCCTACTGCAAACAACACTGCCATTATTGAGAGTGGACGGTGTGCCAGAGTATGCCTCTGCCATGCAGTTCTCCCCTCCACCCTGTGAGGTCTACAGATGAAGAACTCAAGGCTCAGAGAGTTTAAGGAACTCATCCTGGGAAATACAGCTAGTTACATGGTAGGGGATGCAGGATTCCATCCCAGGCCAGCCCACACTTCAGCTAGGGAAATAGGCCCTGCGGGCAAGGTCCGGCAAGGCCGAACCTCCCAAGGTCAAGGAGGAAACAGCCCCACGCGCTCCACGCCTCTTTATGCCAAGAGCTGTCGTGGGTAGCAGCGCCCGGGCCGGCAGGGACTCAGCGAGGCGGTAAACGCGGGGCGGAGGCGTGGAGGGTCCGCCAGGCAGAGGCCAAGCCCAGCGGGCGCCGCCGACAGTTTCTGTAAACACGGGCTGGGCTGGGCTAGGCTGGGCGGGGCGGGGCGGGGCAGGGCCGCGGCCCTGCATTTCCGGGGCCGCGGCGCCGGACCAAGGGTGTTTGCGGGAGACTCCGCTTCTCCAGGAACGGCGACGGGCCTGAGTACGCTCCGGGTAGGGGCTGCGCCGCGGACGCTGAGAGTGCGCGGATCTGACTCTCTGTAGGTAAGCTGGGCGGGAGCCGTGACCAGGAAGGGGGCGGACGAGGCGGTCCCCTCCGCCCCCTCCCGCGAGGCCACCTGCGAGCTAGTGGGCACCCGGCCAGGAGCCTGTTGCCATGGCAGCGCGGGCGGGGTCCCGTGCCCGTGGTGCCGGGCCTGCTGCAGAGCCGGTGGACGCGCCTCGAACCCCGCCGGCTCCCACCCGGGAGTCCCGGCGCAAGGTCGTCGTTTGGGATTCGGCAAAGGCCGTGGCGCCTCCTCAGTGTGGCGGTGGTTGTGGCCTCTGAGCGCGGCACTTAACCAGAGCGGCTTTCTCCGCGCTGGGCAGCCAGGTGAACGCGGGATGGGAGGGGAAGGAGGGCGGGGTCCGGGACCCAAGCTGCTGTCCAGGCTTCTTCTAGCCATTCTCGTCCAACCAAAAGTCTCGGCGCCCTGGGTCACGCCAGGAAGGTCAGCAAATCTCTGCTCACGTTCCTTCGTTTGTAATGTGTGTTACTTGAGTTAAAAACCACAGGATTCTTTTTTTTTTTTTTTTTTTAATTTTTAATTTCATTCTTCGTTTGAAGTACTTTTTTTTGTTCATTTTCTTCTTTTTTTAGATGTTCTTCTTCTGGCTCTGCTCTGTCCACTTTTGCCTCCCCAGTACTAGCTGGGATTACCCACCACAACGTCTGGTTGTTTTTAATGTTAGTAGAGACGGGTTTTACTCTGGCTCACTGCTGGTCATACTGGGCTCAAACCTCTGAGCTCTGGCAATCCACCCACCTCCGCCTCCCACAGCGCTGGGACTACAGGCGTGAGCCCGGCCAGGATTCTTATTAAGGATCAGAAACATACGATGAAAAAAACTTTTCTTGCACAGTTGCTTTAGAACTGGAAGAGATTTAGAAATCACCTTGTCCCATCCCCTCTCATTTTCATAGAGGAAACTGGACCCAAAGAGGTTAAATTACTTCCCAAGATGACTAGTGATTTGGTGGGAAGGCCAGGATTTGGACTTGGCCTCCTGACTTCTAGGGCATGGTGATTATTTTTTCTGAAGCTCCCAGAAATCTAGGCTGTGTGTCCTTGCACCTGGAGCTCAAGCTTTTGGTGACGTGTGACATAAAGATGGAGACATTGGCAAAAGGTGAATTAAAGGTGGGACATGGAGGCTGCTGCCTTGGGGAGAGCTGAAAGAGCCTCCTCTCTCCCTGATGCATGCCTCTAGGGCTCTTGCTTTAACTTAGTATCTGACCGGGATTACCCAGAACTTGCTCCATTAGCCAGTCAGTGGCCCTCCAAAATGCCACCTCTTCTTAAGCCAGCAAAGCCACTGAGCCTGGACCTGTATGAGCAATAAAGCCCTTTGGCTGCCCTGCAGCAGGCAATGGGGGCCCTGTACTCCCCCATCAGCGTGGTGGTAGGAAGGTGGGAAAACGAGATACAAGAAGGAAAACTTAGCAGGCAACCTAAGACAGGGGCTATGTTTTTCCGCCATACAAAAAACAAGAGGGAATTGTTGGGCCCTGCCATGTGCCTGAGGCCTAGTGCAACTTCCCGAGCCTGTCTAGAAGCGGATCCATCGAGCTACTTCCGCGTAGCAACGACTCAGCAAGGCCCGGCCTGAAACTGCCTCTACCTAGATACAGCCAATGTGGTACCATGCCACTGGCCCGACCCTGTCACGCACCTCTTTCCCC
>CAUYPK010065632.1:0-23810 GCA_963574355.1 Loris lydekkerianus
CACTTGGGGTTGTGTTTTTTAATTTGGTTTTCGATATGTTTTTGCCAAAGCATTATTTCCAGGGCAACACAATTTCCATATATAAAAAAAAAAAAAAAAAAAAAAAAAAAAATCCAAGTTATCTCTGAAACATAGGGTAAATATGACGAAACATGTACAGAACTTGTGTAATGAGAACTACAAAATGCTCATCATAGAAAAGAAGATATAAATAAATGCACATGTCGTGCTCATAGGTTATTTAGAAATATATTGTTTAGTTCCCAAGTATTTGGAGATCTTCCTATCTTTCTGCTAATCCATTCCTAATTTGATTCCATTGTGGTCAAAGAACATACTATGCATAATTTCAATTCTTTTACATTTGTTGAAGTTTGTTTGTGGCCCAGGGTATGTTCTTCTTTGTATATATTCTGTGAGCTCTTGAAAAGAAGGATTATTCTGCTGTTGTTGAGTGGAGTTGTCTGTAAGTGTTGATTAGATCCTGTTGGATGGGGTGTTATTGAGTTCTTATATAGCCTTGCCAATTTTCTGTCTAGTTGTTCTATTATCTGTTGTCAGAATGGTGTTGAAGTCTCCGATTATAATTGTGTGTTTGTCTATGTCTCTTTTCAGTTCTATCTCTTTTCTTCCTGCTTCACATAATTTGCAGTTCTGTTGTTTAGTGCCTACACTTCAGTTCAGTGATGTTTGTCGTTCATTTTGATATCTTTCTAGTTCTTGGTATAATGAATAATTTTTTAACTTGAAACCTAGATATCTTGTATACGTGTATAATGCTATAAGTCTCTGGGTGTTATTTAAACTGTCAGTTTCAGCTATCCTTTTCTGAGATAGCTGCTTTAGGGGAAGCGGTGTAGGATCATGACTGCCAGGTGGGAGTAGAAGTCCAGCTAACACTTAAGGGCGGGGGTGGAATCCTCATTTCTACTGAGCAGGTGTGAGAGTTACAACTCCCTACTATGCCTCCATCAATACTTCCCATGCTGGGGGGAATTGGGGTTCCTTTATGAATCACTCCTGCTACTCTCTAGTTGGCGGCCACTGACCAAAGGATGCAGGTATAACCTTGTTATGGCCTGGTGGGTATAAAAGGTATACTCAGCCTTCCCTGATACCTCCCTGGTAGAGGTGAAGTAGAAGGGGATAAAAATGAGGATGGGATCTGTTGATGAGGCTGGAAGTCTAAAGTTCCCATTTAGCCTTTGTTGATGTGGGTAGTGATAGGACCACAGTTGTGTATGTGTGTTTGTGTGTGATGTGTTGTGTTTTATCTTTCTTTCTAGGTTACCTATTCCATGGTCCTTTTGCTAGACAGAGTCAGCTTTTCTTAGAGTTTTGTATTGTCTGCACCATTGGTGTTTCCAGGTTACCTTCTTTGGCTCCCAGTCTTGGATATAACAGGCTACTGTGCCATTCCTTGGGTCCTAAGGTGCCTCAGTGGAATGCCTTTTGTTCTCCACCACCTTAGTGTGGTTCATGTATAATGTCTAGGATTTTTAATTGTACTTAATAGAAGGAAGTGAGAAAGAGTAGGGCTTTGGAAGGAGGCTCCCTCTATTAATGATTCTTTCTCAGGGAGAAAGCACCAGCTACGACCTGGCACCTGACAAACCTGTCCACAAACTTCTTGCCACAATTCCTCCACCCATTTCGGATTAACGACAACCCCCTGAATAACCCCAGGCATCTTCTAGGAAGACCCCATCTATTGTGCCTGGTTTCTAGGTGGTTTTTGTGCTCTGGCCAAATGCACTAAGAACAAATATCTAGAGTTAGACCACCCAAGATATTTTTTCACTTCTGTAGTTAATCACTTTTGAATTCAGGTTTCTTGGGGTGAAAAGGTTATTTATATTCTGAATACATTAATATTTCCAACTTTTTATGTTCTTATCCCCCACTTTGATGCTACAGACAACAGGTTCTCTCTTTATGTACACTAGGAAATTATTTTTCTAAGAGTAACATTTTATTTAACTTTAAATGGAGCAAAACTGCCTGTTTTCACTATGGCTCTTGTTACTTCCATTGAATTTTACTTATTGGGAGTTAGGTATAAAAATGTCCTGTGTATCTGGTAGGTAGTCAGGTGAACGCCAGGAAGGGAAATGACCAGGAGTACAGCTGCACCAAGGCTGAAACATTCATCTGTCTATAATTTACTTTGACTTAGTGGGTCTTTATAGAGCTCCATTCTTACTTAGTTCCAGATGAATTGTAGTTCTCCATGAACCAAGAGATGTGTATAATTTATAGTCCATTTGGCTTGCTTTGATAAAGAAAATGTTATCTTCATTATTAAGAAAATACAGGCTGCATGGCAGGATGTAACTGTTTATGGAAGCAATAAACTTTGTTTCAGTCCTTACCTTACAGAATCTGCCTTTCTGTCCATAGAAACTGATGCTAATCTATTCAAACTATCTTAAAGGGGATAATAGAAATCCTGATGGACAGCAAAGCAATGCATTCCTCTTTTTGTACTTAAGTTAGGCCTAAGGTAAAGGAGGCAAAAGACTGTCTTGTTTTTGCATGAACTGAGATATACTTGCTCTAATTCAGTTCTTTTAAAAATGTGTACTACTTGTTTTCATTAAGTAATATTTGACCATATTTCAAAGGGTTACTATACAGCTTATAATGCTGACAGCTTCTTGCCTCGAGTCGCATTTCTCAGGCTGCTACTTCCAATACTCTAAATTTAAATTTACAGAGTTAATGGAATTTTGAAACTTTTCTCAAAGTAGTTAAATCCCACAGTAATCAGTGAAGTTCCTCTTGGTGCCTGCCCATTGTTGTCCTAGGACATACGTTCCCCTCACCCTGGCAAGTGTCTCCCTTAACCTGTATTATCCCTTTTGCTCTGAAGCCTGAATCCTCTTTCTTGGTTTGCAAACTTTATTTTGGTGGTCCACGTGCTCCAGTAGCTTCTTAATCAAGAGTTTTAGAAGGTATAGTTGTTGTTTTTATACTTTAGTCTGGCTGAGTATCTTTCTAACCTTATTTAAGGTTAGAAATAATTTTCTCTCAGAATTTCAAAGGAATCTCTCTTTTCAGTGCCTGAAACAGTATCTGGTGCAGAGAAGGCCCTCAATCAATCATTGTTGAATCTATTATTTTCTAGCTTACCGTGTTGCTGTTTTGAAACGTCCTATACCAGATGCCATTCTAATGACCATCAAACTATCTTAAAGGGGATAATAGAAATTTATTATTATTTTATTAATCATTAATATTATTCATTATTAGTAAGTCACTCTGTTCTTCTATTACTCAAGATATTCTCTTTATCTCCACATATCTGATATTTCACAATGATTTGCATTAGTAAAGTTTAAAAAAACTATTCTGTTGTGCATTCACTGGGACTTTGTACAGTGACATAGGGTTTTTTATTATTATGGAAAATGATTATTTGTTTTCACTCTTATTTTATAATTTTCTTTTCTTCATTACTTCAGTCTCTCTTTCTAAAATTTCTGATAGTAGAATATAGAACTTCTGGACTAGATTTCAATTTTTTTATTCCTTTTTTCACATTTTCTATCACTTTTTTTAGTTCATCTATCTGGATGATCTCTTACTCCCCCCTCCCCTTTTTTAATCCTTCGCTACATTTAAAAAATACTCCTATCACCTTCTAAACTATCAAAAACTCTTTTTTGTTTTAGATGTAAACTAGGTGATAAGTCTGAAATTCTGAAGTAGTATCTGGGCTGCGTATATACATTTGGGATTTGTCCACTTAGGTGGAATTTAAAGCACAGGAGTAGCTGGAAATCACCATGGTCGTGAATGGAGGCAGGAAGAGAAGGCAGACAAAAGCAAAGACTAAGGTATTCTGGTTTTTAGGAGTCAGGTCAATGAGGAGGAATCAGGGAAAAGAGCAGTGAGGGAGGAGAAGGAAACACAAGTGTGTGATGTCTGGGAGGGTAATGTGAGAAATCACGGCCGAAACGTATGATTATCTGTGACAAATGCCACTCAACCAATGAGAAGAACACAAAAATAAGTTACTGGATTTAGCAACTAAGGGGCCATTGGTGTTCTTGAAAAAATGCCATTTAGGTACTGCCCTGGTGACAAAAGGCTGAGTGCAGGAATGAATGGGAGGATGGGAATTATCCAGTCACTCCTATTTGCCACATAGTAGGGCAGAAATGAGGCTGTAGGGTCTAGAAGGGAGTATGATGTTCCCAGATGCTCTCCTGGAAGACTGGAGCAAACAAACTCTTCCCAGATCATAGCATGGCCTGTCAAAAGCTGTGGAAACACAGCAACTTCAAGAGCTTTAAGGGGTAAGATTGAGCATGAGATTTAGGTAATGTGAACATTTCATCAAAAAAATGCAATATGGATTATAATAATTGTACCTGTAATCATGATGTTTGCTGTGTATCAAGTTAATAAAAGTAGGGAATAAACTTAGTGTTCATAACTTGTAATGTGTTTCTCATGAAACTCAATTATTATTAATCAGTATTTAATTATCCTGAGTTTTCAGTCAGGATGTTTTCTGAAATTTTCTGATACCAAGTGCTTTGACATGTTGGAAGGGCAATTCCTTAGTTGATAAAACTTTTGAATGTGCATTGAGTGCAGCTCCTGAGTGCACAAGCACCTACTTCTCATGGAGCAGTGTGTCTCAAACTGCTTTCTTCAGGTCTTTCAATCTTTGACCTTGACTTTTAATAGCAGCAAAAGAGGTGACTTGTTTTCTTAGGAGTGCTCATGCTCAGATTGGGAGGATTTCTTTCTTTTTATTTTTGAGGAAGGGGCTTTAACGTGCTTTGTATACCCTTTTATTTCACATCGGAGAAACTGCTTATTAAAATAACCAATTTTAGTCCATGGAAAACTTTAGGGTCTAATGTCAACATAGCTGAAATACTTTTAAACAGAGTCTCCTTTCATAAAGAGGCATTCAGGAGGATGTGATAAGAGGTGTAATAATAACATTGATTAAGTTACTGAAAGTATCTGAGCCTCAGTTTCCCATTTGAGAACAAAGATAACAGAAAATTAGCAAATCTGGTCTCACGGCCCTCTGTCTTCTCAGTCTGTGCCCAGTGTGGAAGTGAGATCTTGGTTTTATGTCTCCCTATACTCAGATTGCTCTCAGACTTGTACCTTTGAGTTTCTCCAACATGCAACTTTCCTGCACATAAATTTAAACACTTTAAAGTCTTTCCTTAAAGACATCTGCAAAGCCTCATGCAGCTGGCTTCTCCCTTCCTCTTTCAGCCTCATCCTGCCCCACGGTCCCTTTGCTTTCTACGCTCCAGGCACCCTGGCCTTCCTGGCTCCTCCAGGGCACCATGCTCAGCTCCACTGCGGCTGTGTGCACCCTCTTCTCTCATCTGGAATGTTCTTCCTGCCCGATAATACCTTCTCTACCTTTGCCTCATTAACTGCTAATATAATTTAACTCTCTGGTGAATACTCCCGATGCTATATCTTAACCATATAAACTGCCAGAATTTCATTTTTTCTGGACTTTTTGTGAAATGCAGGCTGTGGAAATAACAGTGGTTCCATGCTTGCTTCCTAGGAGAGTCTTCCTATCGTCCCTGATTTGCTGTTTTTGGCTTCTCTTTGTCAAAGTAAGGATTGCACTCATTTTTCTTTTAACTGGTAATCTAAAGGAAGCAATATCACATGAGCTTATTTTCTGGTTGTAACAACATTGCAGGTGGATATCCATAACTATTATAAGAAGATAATATTACCTGGTACCCAGGCATGTAACAAACTCTTACTAAATCTCTGGCGCAAAGTATTTTAAATACTAGGTTGTAAAAAGTCAATGGGTGTATACAAGGTATAGGGCACAGCCACTCAGCCTTTCCCAATTGTGGGCACATTCAACAACACTGCGGAGCACTGCGAGCATCTCTTCCTCTTTATCCTCTTTTCTTATGGTGCAAACCCTCATTCCATCAGGGATCACCTATCCTGATGATTCTATTACTACAAGTGGATTATTTTGCATAGGGGCTGTATTAGTTTTCTAGAGCCATGTTGTTAAAAGTACCACAAATTGGGCAGCTTAAAACAATGGGAATTTCTTATCTCCCAGTTCTGAAGGATAGAAATCTAAAATTAGGATGTTGACAGGGGTATGATCCCTCTGAATCCTGTAGAAGGGAATCCTTCTTTGTCTCTTCCGAGCTCTTTGAGGTTTGGCAGAAATCCACGGCATCCCTTGGCTTGCAGCTGCAGCAATTTGATTTCTGTCTCTATTGTCACATGTAGTTGGGTGAGATGGTAGAATTCATTAGGTGTGGAATGAGGCCACCAGGAAAATAAATTTTGGATTTTAAAGAAAATTGGTGTAACTTTTTTTTTTTTTTTTTTTGGTACTGAAAACAAGTATACTTCTTGACTAACATTTAGAAATAGCTCTTTTTGAAGGGTTCAATGCATTGATGAGAGAGCCAGTAAAGAATTCTGTCTGGAGACTGAGAAGTGGAACGCTACAGCTGAGTTTTACTTGAAGAGATTTTTTGGACAAAATTATGAGCTTACATGGCTCAAAAAAGTGGAGACAAAGGCAAATTTCCACACACGCTGAGGAGTCTAATAGTGATCTTCACCCTTCTCACAAAACTGAGATCCAAATGGCAATACCTTCAATGAAAAATAAACTGGGAAAACTGCCTCCTCCAATCATGGGTTTAAATGAAAACCAACTCTTTCAAACCTAGGTGCTGAATGAAAGGGAAAACAAAAGGTTTGAGAACTTCTAACCACAAACCAATCCTCAAATGCATTGGAAGCCTAAGTACACAGTACATGGGTGGTCTAAAAACCTCAAGCTGAGAATTTAATTTAGAGTGATCATAAAGTATTGGTGTCCCAGAGACCACCCAGAGGAAGCAAATGCAAATCTCTGAAAGAACCCATCATTATGCCAGCCCTCAATGATTTTCCATAATAAATCCTAAAGTGATCAAACAGTATGTAGTCAAAAATAACTAAAGAAGACACCATGAGGAAGAACCAGCAGAAGAAGACACTCACGAATTTCAAGGACAATGCAATATCAGACACAATTCTAAAATAGACTTGGTCGCTTATAAAGAAATAAGAGCTGAGTTTGAAAATGTGTGGGAGATAAGATGTGTCAAATGTGTAAATGGCTTCAAGAAAGAACAAAATAAATTCTAATATAAAAGATGGAATTGGAATAAATATTAAAAGGATATTTTTAACCCAAAACACATCTAACAAAAGAAAGATATAATGAATTGAATGACAATTTTTTTTTAAGTCCAGAATACAGTCCAAAAAGATAGAGATGAAAAGTCTGAATGACACATTAAGAGACATTGAGGGATTGGTGCAAAGTCTAACATGTGTCTGATTGGACGCTAAAAAGGAGAAGAGAGAACAGAGGTGATATTTGAAGACAAATGGCTAAGAATTTTGCAGAACTGAAAAAAAGAAAGACGTCAGCATCCAGAGTCAAGATTCCATTCAAATCTCAAGAAGATTAAATAAATCTACACTTTGAGAAGAAATCCATACCCTGATACATCTAAGTGAAAACAAAAATTATGGAAAGCAAAAAGTAGATTAGTTAAAACAATGTGAGAGAAAATACAGATTGCCTCTAAATGTTTGTCAGCAATAATTGTTAAGGAAGAAACAAAGCTGAATGTGAACGTCACAAAATAGGAAATGACATTTGAAAAAATGCTCAGTTAAACAGTAAATATAAATTAAAACAAAAACAAAAAGCTTTTTTACTTCTACCAGATTGAAGAAAAAATTAAAATCTGGTAACTTCAAAGATTAGCTAGGACACAGAAAAATGGGAACATTCGTACGTTACTGGTGGAAGTATGAATTGGCATAATCAAGTTGTGAAATAGGTTGGCATTGTCTATGAATATGAAAATACATGTGATCTGTAACTCAGCCATTCTAATGGGTAGGAAATACCATAGAACCGCTCTTAGACACATGCACCATTTTCACAGCAGCGTTGTGCTATAACAGTCAGAAATGGAAGACACAAATATCTGTCGTGATGGTTTGAGTGTCCCTCAAAATTCATGTGTTGAAATTTAGTCACCAAAGTGATATTATTAAAGGTGACTGTTTTAGGAGGTAATTAAGTAATAAGGACGTAGCCCTCTTATGTGGGCTTAGGGTGCTTCTAAAAGGGCTGGAGGGGACTGGATTCATTCTCTTCTCTTCTCTCCAGTGGAACACAGTAAGAAGGCTCTCACCAGGCACCAAATATCAGTTCCTTAATCATAGACTTCCCAGCCTCCATGACTGTGAAAACTAAATTTCTGTATTCATGAATGACCTAGTCTTAAGCATTTTGTTATAGCAGCACAAAGGGACTGGGACATCCATCAACAGTATAATGAATAAATAAATTTAGCATTCTGAAAATGCACTATTTTATGACTACATTATAAATAATAGTAGGCACTGAATTTAACTTTGTTTTGCTATTTCATGATTCCTAAGGGCAAGGGTCCCTGAATGGTTGGGGCAAGGGTGGAGGTAGAAATGGTTTCAGGATGATTCAAGTTCATTACATTTATTGTACACTTTATTTCTATTATTATTACATTGTGATATATACAAAATAGTTATATAACTCTTCATAATGCAGAATCAGGTGGAGATGATTTCCTGCTTGATTTCTTGTTTTCCTGCAACAAGGTAGTTTGTCTAGGGGTTATGGAAGATAGTGACAGATGATGCTTCTCTCCCTTGCTGGCCACTTACCTCCTGCTGTGTGGCCTGTCCCTAACAGGTCACAGACTGGTTCTGGTCCATGCCTTGCAAGTGGGACTGCAGTTTTAGGGAATACAGTATTAGCTAAATCTTGAAAAGTTACATTGCTTATTTTGGCAATGGAATTCCACATGTATTTTAAAAGCTCTTTAGGAATGAAAGACTCTAACCAGTGCTATAAAAATTCTGTTTGGGGAGGGCCAAAACTGCTGTTTCTTATCCTATTTATATTTTTAGAAACATCATTTCCAATGATGGTAATTATAAAATTATCTAACAGGAGGCCCGAAGGTATTTCTGTTCACATTGGCATCGATGGGGGTAAAAAACAAAGGTGCGTAGAAGACCACAGAAACATAAGTTCCTGTGAAATCACAGGGAGTTGGAAGATGTGGTAGATTGTGATTGTGGAATTGGCACAGGGATTGGGGCTGGATTGAAGTGCAGACAATGAGAAATTAAGATTAATTGTCTTTGTATGCGTAAGTGGCAGAGAGGCCCTAAGAAATGAATGAGTTATGATTATAACAGTATTATAAATACAATACAGAAAAATTTGAAACATTAGCGTGAAACACCAGTATAAAAAAGTATGATCATTCATAAAACCAACACTAATGCAGATTAGATGTTGTAAAAAATCTAAAAATATAGGATTATTATCATTGTAAATAGTAATGGATTTAAGAATAATTCAGTTTTAAATTATATTTTACCTTTCTAAATTTTAAATAGTACAACTTTGTGATTTATTCAATGACATTTTATAACTAGGGATACTCCCAAATTTCAATTATAATCATTGAAGAAGCCTGAAGAAGTTCCCCCTGCTTCTCCATGAGTGAGTCTGTGGGTGTTGGGCAGGAGACACAGATTCTGGATTTGAGCGTCTAAGCTACCACATGTAGCTAAACCATGTATAGGCTGAACCATACAGCGTCAGAGCCTCTCATTATCTTTTATTTTCTTGGATAAAATGGAAGTACAATACTTGCTTTGCCTACTTCAAATAATCAATGGAGATATCAAGTCAGAAATGTCTTTAAATTACTTTATGAAATATAATACATTCTAAAAATATAAAAAGTAACATCACCACTATCATTCGCCATCAGACGAGATCGGGTGCGTTCAGGGTGGTATGGCTGTAGACTCACCACTATCATTGTTCATAATCAATTGTATAAACAAAAGTATAGTGTGAATATTAAAAGATGTTCTCTACCATGACTTTCATTTTATATTTATTAGTCTTTGAAAAGACTCAAAAGTACCACATGTTCACCTCAAGAAACACAAATACAGTAGTATCTATAAAAATGGCAAAAGTTTCTCTTCTAACTTTCTTTATTATTTGGTGTATTTATTTCTAGGCTTCTTTAAATGCATATTCAAACCAATTTTAAGACTTTGATTCATTCAACAAGCAATGAGTGTCATCCAGAAGAATATTGATATGCCAGATATTGTTTTATACAGGTATTCTTCTGGATGACACTGGTAAAGCAGTGAATAAGACAAACAGGTCTGGAGTCTCATAGGCCTTACAGTTCAGGCTGAACATGCAAACAATAAATTTATGAGAAAAATATATGTTGGTTAATGGTATGCAAACAATTAAAGCACATTAATGTAATTGAGACTGCACAGATGCAAAGGGGAATCATGGACAATTGCTTATTGATTGGAATATCATTAGTGGACACAAAAGGATAGAGGCTGAAAAAGTGCCCTTAGCTAGGCAGTGCATAAATAATGTGCAATGCATGCATACTAAAGGTATTCAGAAATCACAGTAGGTTTGCATATAGCAAGATGGGTAGGTGTCAAAACACATCACTGAATTTTAAATGCATGACAAGCCAGACACAGTGGCTTACACCTATAATCCTAGCACTCTGGGAGGCTGAGGCAGGCAGATTGCTTGAGCTCAGGAGTTCCAGACCAGCCTGAGCAAGAGTGAGACTCCATCACTACTAAAAATAGAAAAACTAGCCAGGTATTATGGTGGGCGTCTGTAGTCTCAGCTACTTGAGAGGCTGAGGTAAGAGGATTGCTTGAGCCCAAGAGTTTGAGGTGGCTGTGAGCTATGATCATGCCACAGTATTCAAACCTAGGGCAACACAGTGAGACTCAGTTTAAAAAAAAAAAAAAAAAATACAACCGAGTGTAACCAATTCAAAGAGTGTTTTAAGGCTAGACTCTAGAAAGGAGAACTGGAAGAGCCCCAGGGTCTTCCAATTCATATATGAAAAGTCTTGTTAGAAGTTTTCCCAATTTGGCAATAATACTATAAATGTACGTGGTGGGTTTTGAAGCTATAAGAAATTTTTTCTAGCCTAGCAATTTAAAGAAAGTGCGTTGATGAAACATGATAGAAAAGTTTATATTTTGTTTTCTTGTTAAAAAAGTTTAAAAATTATCGACATTTGACAAGGCAGTAGAATATACAGCAAAAAAAAAAAAAAAGTAAGGAAAAAAAAGGTGTCTTAGTAAAAATATTATGTTATTTTTCTGGGATGTTGTGATGCATGTGTTATTTACCAGCTTCATTTTCTCATTCTAAGCAGATACTCATTTTTGTTTCTAGTTTTATATTCACATTTTTACATTATTTTGCTTAATGAAAGTTCACAAAATCTGGTTCCAACCCTTTTCTCATGCTTAGAAAATTCTATTCGATTATAAAAATGAGTCATTTTCTGTATTCCAAATCTTTAATCTGTCTGGAATTTATTTTAGATTATGATACAGGTTGGGAAAATTTGTGTTCTTTTTCAAAAAGCCAATTGTTTCTGCACTACTATTAAATAATATATATTTTTCCTATTGGTAACAAAGGTCACTTTACATCAAATTTTTAAGTATGCTTGAAATTCTTCTAGAATTTTATTCTGTTTATTGTTCTATCCATTCTAGCACTGCTGTTTTAATTATCATGTTTTGATATATTTTGAAAACCATTAAAGCAGATTTCTTCTCATTCTTAGTTTTCAAAAATTTCATTACTATTGCAGTTTATTTATTTTTCTAGTTTAATTTTGAAATTATTCTATCACATGTCATAAAAAACCCCAATAGAATTTTGAACAATTGTAATTTATTTAAGTAAGAACTGATATTTTAACAATGCTGAGTCTTCTTATCTGGCAGCATTCTTTTTTATATGTATATGTCTCTTGGAAAACGTTACAAATGTTTTGTATGAATTCTGTGTATTTCTAAGTTGATGTTTATTGTTACAAAACTGTTTTATAATTAATGTCTGTGTGTTTTGTAAATGGCCCTTTTAATGAACTTCCTTATTTAAAGAATTTTTCAGTTGCAAAAATGAATACTCTTTGCCATTTGAATATTTTGAACCTCACTTAGCTTTTCTGAAGCTAAGTTGTATCAGGCAAGATTCACAAAATAGTAGTAACTGTTTAAACCAAGTATTTATGACTTTGACAGGAATACCTCTGAGAGAGAAAGAGAGAAAAATCTTGATACTTATGTATTGATCTGTGTATATATCAAATGTTGAAAGAATATTCTTTTTAGTTTCCTAAAATACTCTATGAAACATGGCTGTTGAATAAAGTTGGGTGCTTACAAAAAAAAAAAAAAAAAAAAAAGGAAGAACAGTGAAGTTTACTTTGCAATGCCATTTATTTAAATTAAAAGCCAACACACAAAATATTATATTTTTCATTAATGTAAGTAGGCAAATAAATAGTATAGGTAGATGGACATGGTATAAATTATTAATAAATAAATGAGAGTGAGTACCTATTAGAAAAGGGAAGGGGTGTTAGAAACAGGGGACAAGGAGAAAAATGATGAAACAATTTACATGGAAAATGTTTAGGTTTTGCATAGAGTAGCAATGAAAACATATCATGATCATTTAAATTATGGGCACATGAAATTAAAAGATAAAAGGAAAGTAAAAATAAATAAAAAGGAAAGAAAATGATGAAGAGAAATGACTCAGTGGGTATCTTATATTATAGGGTTAGGACATTCTCTCTTAGAGGACATATTTACTCTAAGATCTGAGCCAAAAGACATTACTTGTGGAAATCTGAAAAGGAAGAGCATTCAATGAAAGCAGAACAACTAGGGAAAGGCCCTATCATGAGAATGAGCTCTAACACAAAGACCCTACACACATATAAAATATTATTTTATATTTTAAAAATAATAACTTGTAGTTTGCTACAAGTAGTGACTAGTACAAGTTACTATTTTTAGAATATAAAATAAGATTTTATATGTGTGTAAAAACTTATGGTTTCTGTTTTTAGCAGTATAACAGTCTGAACACTCAAGACCAGGTGTCATGGTAAAGACAACTAAAAATTGCTAGACACATACATAAAAGAAAAAGCAAAACAATATATTCCTAAAATGGAGAAAATATATGTAAAAAAACAATTATTAGAATGGAAAATATTATTGACCAATGAATATATGAAAAGATACTCATCTTGGTTTCTTGATTATTAAATTCTGTTTTTATTTAAAAATCACAATGGAAGGCAAATCACATTTCTGGTTAGGATGTTGACAGTTATAAAAGAATGTTGAAGTCAAGAAAATCTCAATCTAAAGTCTTGCTGTTGCTTCGATCATAAACTCAGATAAAAACATATTCCTGATCCTATCCTAAAAACATGTGAAGCTAGTGATGAAGTTAATGAAACCTATAACAAACACTAAATCTTGCTCACGTAGATGGTAGATTAACTGGGTCACTTAGTGTTGATAAAAACAGTAAAAAAGATATGCTTTCTGGTATGTAGGGGGATAAATATTTCAGTCTCTATTGTTCTTTTATACACATATCCTAAAAATCACACAACAGATGAAGAAGTGAGGGTCTTTTCTAATTTTCTACATGAAAATCAAAACAAAATTACATGGATAAATGAGAAAACAAATACAAAAATAGCAGGCTTAAACCCAAACTGTAAAATAATTACATTAAATGTAAGTGGACTAAATATTCCAATAAAAAGTTAGATTGTCATAATTGATAAAAAAAAGAATTATGAAGTATGTAATGTCTATATCTCAGTTCATTTTTTCCCATGTGGATGTCCAGTTATGCAGCAGCATTTGTTGAAAAGATGGTCTTTGATCTGTTGAATTTATTACCTTTGTTTATTTACCAAAGGATACTTAATCACCTGTGTGTGGGCCTATTTGAGGCTCTCTATTCTGCTTCATTGGTCAATTTTCTGTTCTTTCATCAATATCACATTCTCTTGATTTCTGTAGCTTTACAATAAGTTTTGAACTCAGGTATGTCAATTTTCTGATCTTATTTATTTTCTTTGTTTATTTACCAAAGGATACTTAATCACCTGTATGTGGGCTTATTTGGGGCCCACTATTCTGTTTCATTGGTCAATTTTCTGTTCTTTAATCAATATCATACTGTCTTGATTACTGTAGCCTTACAGTAAGTTTTGAACTTAGGTATGTCATATTTCTGACCTTATTCTTCTCCTTTAAAAGAATTAGCTATTGTTTTGGTCTTTTGTCTGCCCATGTAAACTTAAGGATCAGTTGGTCCATATCTGCAAAATAATGTAATGTGATTTTTATTGGGGCTGAGTTGAATCTATACATCAAATTGGGAGGAACTGGTATCTTGACAACATTGAGTTGTCCTATCAATGAACATGAAATATTTCTCCATTTGTTTAGTTCTTCTTTGACAGTTTTCATCAGAGTTTTAAAATTTTCTCTTTTTATATATATTTCTTGTCAGATTTATACTTAAATAGTTCACTTTGGGGGGTGATAATGTAAATTGTAGAATATTTTTAATTTCAAGTTTCATTTGTTCATTACTAGTATGTAGAAAAGCAATTAACTTCTATATGTTTATCCTGCATCCTGCAACCTATCTTGTAATTGCTTATTATTTCCAAGAGTTTCTTTTGCTGTTGTTAATTCTTGTAGATTTTCTACATAAACAATCATCTCACCTGTTAACAAAGACAGTTTTATTTTTCCTTCTCAAACTATATACCTTATATTTCCTTTTCTTGTTGTAGGACCTTAGCTAGAACTACTAGCACAATGTTGAAAAGTGTGAAGAGTCATCCTTGCCTTTTTCCTGATCTTGAGTTTCTCACCATTTTGATGTTAACTGTGGGACATTTTTAGATGTTCTTTATCAAGTTGAAAAAGTCCCCCTCTATTTCTATTTTGATGAGAGTTTTTATGATGAATGGGTATTAGATTTTATCAAATGTTTTTCTGCATGTATTGATATGATAATATGATTTTTCTTCAGGCTTTTGATGTGATATATAACATTGATTTTTGAATGTTGAACAGGCCTTGCATATCTGGAATAAATCCCTCTTGGTGTGAGGTATAATTCTTTTATGTATTATTGGATTTGATTTGCTCATATTTTGTTAAGTATTTTTGCATCTATGTTTTTTAGAGATATTGATCTGCAATTTTACTTGTCTGATCTTTGTATAAGGGTAATATTGGCTTCATAGGTTAAGGATACATTCCCTTTGCTTTATCTTCTAAAAGACATGAAAAGACATGATAGAGAATTGGTATAATTTTTTCCTCAAATGTTTGATAGAATTTTCTAGTAAACCCATCTGGGCCTGGTGCCTTCTATTTTGGAAGGTTATTTGTTATTGATTTATGTCTTTAATAGATATAGGCTTATTCACATTGTGTATTTTTTCTTATATGACTTTTGGCAGATTTTGTTCCTCTGGGAATTGGTCTATTTTTATCTAGTTTATCAAATTTGTGCCCATAAAGTTGTTCATAATATTTCTTTTTAATCTCCATGGGATCTATAGTGATGACATTTTTTTCATTTTTAATATTAGTAATTTGTATCTTCTCTATTGTTTCTTAACCTTAGGTTTATCCATTATATTGATTTTTTCAAAGAATCAGTTTTTGCTTTTGTTGATTATCTCTATAGATTTCTTCCTTTCAATTTTATAAATTTCTGGTCTATTTTTTACTTCTTTTATTCTGTTCACTTTGGATTTAATTTGCTCTTCTTTTTCTGGCTTCCTACTACTTAGGTTATTGATCATTCTTATTTTTGAATATATAAATTTAATGCAATAAATTTCTATCTAAGCACTACTCTTGCTGTATCACACAGATTTTGATAAGTTATATCTTCATTTTCACTTGGTTCAAAATATTTTTAATTTTTCTTGAGATTTCTTCTTTGACCTATGTATTATTTAGAAGTGAATCAAAGTATTAATTGTCAAGTATTTGGGGGATTTTCCAGATGTTTTGTGTTATGATTTCTTTGTTATTGATTTCTAGTTGAAATCCACTGTGGCCCAAGAACAGACCTTGTATTGTTTCTATTTTTCTAATTTTTTAAAAGATGTGACTTCTAGCCTAGAATGTGGGCTGTCTTGGTGTTAGCTTGACAAGAATGTGTAATCTTCTGTTATTTGATTAAGTAGTCTAAGAATGTCAATTATTTCCAGTTAATTAATGGTGTTACTGTGTTCAATGAGGTCCTCACTGATATTTTGCCTGTGAGATCTGTGTAGTTTTTATAAAAGGCATTCAACTATAATAGTGAATTTATTTGTCTCTCCTTGAAGTTTTATCTTTTTTTTTTTTTTTTTTTTCTGCCTCATGGGCTTTGATGCATCATTATTAGTCAAACACATGAGAAAGACTATTACGTTTTCTTGGAATATTGACCCCTTTATCATTATGTAATGTCTCTTTTTATTTCTGATAACATTACTTGATCTGAAATTTGCTCTGTCTGATATTAATATTAACTATTCTCATTTTCTTGTGATTACTATTAACATACTATATCTTTCTGCATCCCTTTAGTTTTAATCCATATGTGTCTTTATATTCAAAGTGAGTTTCTTATAGGCAACTTCTACTTGGGTGTTTTTGTGATCCATTCTGACAAGCTCTGGATTTTAACTGGTGTATTTAGACCCCTGTCATTTAAGAGGATTGTTGATTTAGTTGGATTGATATCTAGTGTATCTGTTACTGTTTTCTATTTGTATTCCTTGTTCTTTTTTTCTTTTGTTCTTATGTTTGTTTCACACTTTTCTGCTTTTGTGGTTTCAATTGAACATATTACTTGATTCCAGTTTATCTTCTTTCTTAGAACATCAATTATATTTCTTTTTTGATAATTTAATACAATATTTATTAGTGATTAGTTTTGGAAAATTATTTCCCCCTACAGATCAAAATGCAGATTGATTTTTTTTACCTTTTTAAGTAACTGCACTAGAGTTTGCAATATGCATTTACATCTCACCAAATCCACTTACAGATAACACTGCTGCTTCAGTAACAATGCAAATAACATGAAAACCATCCTGAATTCCTTTATACCACCCCCTGTGACATTACTGCCATTTATTTTACTTATTTATTAGTAGTATACATAAGCATACATAATCAAATACACCATAGCTATTATTTTGAACAAACTGTTATCTGTTATATAAATTAAGAACAAGCAAAATAAAGGTTTTTATTACCTTCACTTTTTTGTCTGTTGTGATGGTTCTTCCTTTCTTTATAGATCTGGGCTTCTGATCTGTATCATTCTCCTTCACTCTAAAAAGCTTCCTGTAACATTTCTTGCAAAGATGTTCTACCAGAAACAAATTCTCCCAATTTATCTTGTCTAAGAAGTCTTTTATTTTCCCTTAATTTTTAAAGGATAATTTCAGAAGGCACAGAATTCCAGATTGGTGGTGGTATTTTCTTTCTCTCAACTCCTTAAATATTTTACTCCACTTTCTTCTTGCTTGCATGGTTTATGCAAAGAATTTGAATGCAGTTCTTACCTTTGTTTTTCTTTGATTTTTTTTCCTCTGGCTTCAATCAGGATGTTTTCTTTATCTTTGATTTTCTGAAGTTTGAAGAATATGCCTAGGTGTTTTGGGAATATATGCCCTGTTTCATCTTTCATCAGTTTTTTGGATCTGTGGTTGGTGTCTAACATTAGTTTGGAGAAATTTTCAGTCCCTGTTTCTTCAAATATTGCTTTTATGCCTTTCTCTTCCTTTTTCTTCTAATAATTTAATTACATGTATGTTATATTTTTGTAGTTGTCCCTTGATTCTTGAACATTCTAATCTGATTTTGTCATTCTTTTTTCTCTTTGTTTTTCAGTTATGGAATTTTCTATTGTCCTATTCTCAAGATCAGAGATTGTTTCCTCAGCCATGCCCAGTGTACTAATAAGTTTATAAAAGGCATTCTTTATTTCTGTTACAGTACTTCTGATCTCTGGCATTTCTTTTTGATTTTTTGTTAGAATTGCTGATCTGTTTGCTTATATTACCTATTTGTTTGTGTGTATTGTTTACTTTTTCCATGGGTGGAGGGAGGGTAATTGGTGGGACCACACCTACGGTGCATCTTACAAGGTTACATATGAAACTTACTAAATGTGGAGTATAAATGTCTTAACACAATAACTAAGAAAATGCCAGGAAGGCTATGTTAACTAGTTTGATGAAAATACTTCAAATTGTATATAAAAGCAGTGCACAGTGCCCCATGATTGCATTAATGTACACAGCTATGATTTAATTAAAAAAAAAAAAAAAGAAAAAAAATCCTTTGGCATATTTACCACAGTTTTAAAACAGAAATCCTGGCTCAGCACCTGTGGCTCAAGCAGCAAAAGTGCCAGCTACATACACCTGAGCTGGTGAGTTCGAATCCAGCCTGGGCCCTCCAAACAACAATGATGGCTGCAACAAAAAATAGCTTGGTGTTGTGGTGGGCATCTGTAGTCCCAGCTACTTGGGAGGCAGAGGCAGGAGAATCACTTGAGCCCAGAAGTTGGAGGTTGCTGTGAGCTGTAATGTCATAACACTCTAACCAGGATGACAGCTTGAGGCTCTGTCTCAAATAAATAAATAAATAAATAAATAAATAAATAAATAAATAGAAATCCTATCTTATCTGTTTTTTAAAGGTGGGCATGATCTACTAGGCAAAGGGAACTATAGTGAGCAGGTCTTTAATAATGCAGTAGTAAGGTGTGTGTGTTGGGGGTAGGTACTATAATTCTATGATTAGATCTCAGACTTTCAGTCAGCCTGTGTCCTAGACTGTGAATCTCACCAGTGCTTCTCAGTTTAGGTTGTGCAGGAGGCTTCAGGGGGCTGGAGTTGTATGTTTCCCTTCCTCCACTGGGGAGGTTAGAGCTGGCTACCTTTGAATAGTTCCCTTCCCACAGGAAGGGTAGACTCTGGTAAAATGGTATTTCCCAAGGGTAGAACTTGTTAAAAAGAACAAATTGCTCTGGAATATTTCAAAATGGTTCTTTTTTTTAGCCTCCTGCTGGAAACATGAGAAGATTTTTCTCCAAAATTCACTGCAGGAAACTAGTAGAGCTGCTGGAGGTAAAACTCCTAAGAGTGTGACTGCCTTCTGGTAAATGGGCTCCCCTGCAGTTTTTGATCCTCAAATTTATTCATACTGAGTCTCCAGTAATTCACCAATTACAGTTCATATTTTCCAGCCTTGGCACTGGTTTCCCAGAAGGTTTCTTTCCTGGTACATTGTGATTCTCTGTATCCCGTTTCTCCAATTTTTTTGGACAGCAATTTGCCTTGTGATGTTGCTTCTCTGATGGATCTAAGAGCAGTTGTTGATTTTTCAGTTTAGTCAGCTTTTTACTTATTTAGGCAGAGTGATGATTTCTAAGCTCCTTACATATCGCACAGGGAAACAGAAGTACCTAGAATTAATGTTTTTCCTTTTTTAATGCCTATATTAAAAAAGTACAAAGTTTAAAACCATGGTCTTCTAAGTTCCCATCTACAGAAGTCAGAAAAGAAGTACAAACACAAAGGTGAAAAAAAGGAAATAATATAAGTCAGAGTAGGAAACAATAAAAAGGACCAAGGAGAAAGATAACAAAGTCAAAAGTTAGTTCTTTGAAAGATTGAGCAACTTTTATAATAAACTATAAGCAAAACAAATCATTCAGAAGTGGAAAAGGTAACATCTATTCAAAGTGTCTAAATATTAAAGGATAATAAAATGATATTATGAAGAACTTTAACTGACTCAAGATGAAATAGAAAGTAAAAATAACCTATATCTAGCAAAAAACTTAATTTCTAATAAAACATATTTTTACAAAGAAACTTTAGGCCGAAATGGCTTCACTAGGGATATCCATAAAACATTTATAGAGCACAATTACCAAACTCCTTCAGAAACATGGAATTGTCATCTAAAAACCACGTGACATCAGCTTCTGGTCAGGATGTAGGAAGTCAGAGTCAGAAGACAATTTGTAAATTTTTTTTCCAAACTCAAGTATAAATATTAAAGGGAAGAAAACTAAAGACCAACATTTGTGATGAACAGAGACAAAATTTTTAACAACATAGTAACAAGTTAACAAAGGACAGACAATAATTCCTTTGAAATATACACACACACACACTATATATATATATATATATAAATGTAGTAATGATATATTAAAAATTAAATTGAAAAAATAAGGCAGTTTGGAATAGAATTTTAAAAATCAAATATCTAAAAATAAATTTGACAAAGATATATAAGACCCCATTGTATGCATTCCAGAGTTTTTCAGAGAATTTGGTTGATCATAAATATGATTGGTTTTTCTTTGGAATTGTATAAGCCTGTTTACCACATATTCTTCTCAGCTAACTGGGATATTTCATTAGTAACTCTGTGTAAGTCAGTAGGTGGACTTGGTTCTAAAGTGTATTAGCTTAGAGCAGATCAAATATGTTAAAAATTCACACAGTCACCCAAATAGCAAATCTTTACTGTGTGATTATATTGTGTAAACACCCTTTGCTGTTCTTTCAACTTTATGTCCTTCAGGGAGGGACTGTTTACTCAAACTCACTTCTATGCACTCCCTCGGGCCTTAATTCCAAATCTAGAATGTCTTCCTAGATAAAGCCAAATTTTATTAAAAGAATTTTTTCTGGGTCAAACTTTTCAGGTGTTCCTTGTAGAAGCAAGTAGACATCATTGAGCAATAATTACTCCTAGAATATTCCATGCCAGAGAATCCTATTGCTCTCATCTTTTTCCTCTTGCTACAGCAGAACTTTTTCCTCTTGCTACAGCAGAACTTCTGTTTAAGACCTTTTCTACCATCTTTTCTTGGTTTCTTATTCCTTGTCCTCTTATTAGAAAACTTACACTTTGCACAGGTCTCCTGTCTTGTGTTTGCAAACTCTCCTTCTTTGTTGGATTATCTTTTTTTTTTTTTTTTTGGATTATCTTTATGAATATTTGAAGATGCTTAAGACTCCTTCAACTTAAATATTGAAAAGCCATCAAGGCTACATTTTCCTTCAGCCATTTCCCTAACTCTGTATTTCCCATTAAGACTAAACTTCTCAAAATAATTTATTGATTTTCCTTGTATACATTTTATCACCTCATATTCACTCCTCAACTTGCTCCCATCTGGCTTAGGCCACCCCCAGCACATATTCACCAACCCACTAAAAATGTCCTTTTTAGGCCCATCATTGACCTCTATAAAACTAAATTCAAGGGGCCTTTTTAATTCTACCTCTTAAAAAACAAACAAACAAACAAAAAAATCTCTTGAAAAGCATGCCTTACAGTGTATG
Source organism: Loris lydekkerianus (assembly GCA_963574355.1). Lineage (NCBI taxonomy): Eukaryota > Metazoa > Chordata > Mammalia > Primates > Lorisidae > Loris > Loris lydekkerianus. The sequence continues at coordinate 21,414 of CAUYPK010065632.1, forward strand.
GCACCCTCTTTGAAATGGTTTCCTTTCTTGATTTCTCTTGACACCGCACTCCTCTCAATTTTTCCTACCTTATTGGTTTCATCTTCCTACTTTTTGCTGACCTATTCATCCTTCAGCTCAGGCTTTATTATAAGTTGTCTTTCTTTCATTCTATATGCTCTCAATAAGATATTTCATTCACTCTAAATTTTTGTGTTTCTACTAATACAACCTCAGTATTTGTCTTCAGTCATATCTCTTTTCGGATGACATGGATGACAGTCCAGCATAGCTAACCACCCACTCAGCATCTTTACATAGCTGCTTCAAGGATCTGAAACTCAATGTGTGCAGACCTGAATTCATGATCTTCCCTCAGAATACCTATTCTCCCAGGTTCTTGAGTGTCACCAAAACAACTCATCTGGCCAGCAACTTAAGGGTCATTATCAGACTTCATCACTCTTTATCTTTCTTCTTTCTTTCCTCCTTTCCTTCCTCTTCTCCCTGCCTTCCTCCCTCCCTCTCTTCCTTCCTTTCTCCTTCTCTCTCTCTTTCTTTCCCCAGTACATGTTTAATGAATGATTTGTAGGTGCCAGGCATTAAACTAGATGCTAAGGATATGGTGGAAGCAAAATAAAGATAGACATTATTTCAGTCCTTGTGGTTCTTACATATAGCAAAGGAATAGGTATTAAAATAATTAATTTCACAAATTAATGTAAACAATGACTGTGTTAAATGCTATGTAGTAGAGAAGCATGGTACCATAAAATCTTCTAAGAGGAGAATACATCCTCTGAGCATTATTCATCCTTTGGAAGAATATAATAACTTATAGCATTAATGCCAGTGAAGGAAGAATGTCTTTTGTATCTTTGGTTTAGCTTTTTTCATTTAATGATGGGATTTTTTTTTAGAAAAAATGTAAATAAATCCATCAAGATAAACTTTAGGTTATATTTTCAAGGTAATGCTACCTTGCTATCTGTATTTTTCTCCTCACATACTGTATTATAAAAAGGCTCTAAAACTGACATCCAGGGAAGCAATTGCCCTTTTCAGGTGATTGCTATGCTTCAGAAGTTGAGAAACTTAACATCACTTTCAGTTTTTCTTTGTTCTAAAATCAGAGACTGAAGGCACAGGAAAATGCTTGAAGATTAACTTGTATTTTGTCCAATGAAGTATTATAGATAATTAATATATTATCCCTTTACCAAATATGCTATGAGAATTTAATCAGAATTTGTCTAGGACAATCCAATGGAAATAATATAATTTGTAGCATTTTATAATTGTAGAAATGCTTCTCTTACTTTTTCTAGAGGTTAAGTTCCAAATTCTAAGTCTCAGAACTCAGAAAATTTACATTTATATTTTTCGTGGCAATATTGTCCCTTGCACAATTTTGAGGAAAGTTTTCAAAGGTAAAAAACAAATAAACAAACTGACTAACTAACTAAAAGAGCTTCTTAATCTTCCTGGCCTTGGCATAGAGGTGGAACCCCGGAGAAATACATAGGAGAGGCACAAAATTTGGGGGGTAGATATTCACAAACCAGATCTCCAGCTATTAACTCCTACATACTTTGAAAAAGAGAAAAGACTTATATTCTTCCCTTGAAATGTAACTAATAGTTTTTATTGATGTATTATCCAATAATATGGTTAAATAAAAAGTTAAGAATCTATTACTACTCTGCTTTTCTTACATTTTCTTTTATACATGTAGCCAATTATTTCAACATATCCAGTAATTACAGTGCTAGATTTGGGATTTATTTAAAAACAAATTTTAGGGAACACTGGAGCCTTGGGCTGTTGCCTTGGGTAGAGTACCCTGACGCCACAGCTCATAGCAACCTCAAACTCCTGGGCTAGGCACCGCCCAGACCTCCATAAGAGGTATGCAGCGACCCCCGACCCATGACCCGCACCCACTGGGGCTCCACAATCCCTGACCAGGAACTGTGGGAGCCACGCAACCCTGCGTCCCCCCTCCTGTGTCCTCTCAGCCTCCACATTAGCTCATCCATCTGACCAGGAACTCTGGTAGCTGCGTGCCCTCTGGAGCCCTACCTGCCTCTGCACAGAGCCTTCTCCTGGCCAGAGACTGCTAGAGCCTTGGGCTCCCTATGCCAAAGTCACTGGGTGCCAGGCACAGAGAACTGTGTGCACCACCCCCAGCCCTGTTGCTGAATCTGGGGGTGTCGCACACTGGAGCTGCTTCCACAACCAGAATCCCCTAACTACAGCAGCCCCAGAAGAACTATACAGGGTCACTCCCTACAAAGATCCAGCAACAATAGAGTGATCCTGCTGGGGTCTAATCTTGGAGAGACACCTCCCCAACTCTGAGGACGGCCAGAGGCAATGGTGAAAAGCAATCATGAGGCGAAATCAACAGAAAAACTC
>CAUYPK010065634.1:0-13082 GCA_963574355.1 Loris lydekkerianus
AAAAAGGTCTTCGAATACCCACATTGACTGATGCAATGATTATCTCGATGTACAAAGTCACACCTCCTTACCTCAGCCTGCGCTTCCGTGAACGAGAGACAGATCGGCTTCGGGACCGAGACTTGGAAAATGAACGAGAACAAGATCTTGATGCAGATCTTGAGCGAGAAGAGCGAGATCCAGACTTGGATTTGTTTGTTTTTGACATCTCTGAAGAGAGGGTCACTTTTCAATTACACCTTATGTGAAAAATGATTCAACTTGCACTGGATCCCAGATACTACCTCAAAAAAATACTGGCAGTGCCACTGGTTTCTCCAATTTACACGTCAGGATACACTTCTGGGCCCGCCGCAGAGATCGCAGCCGCAGCCTCGCAACGGCACAACCGGCCTGAACCTGGCCCCCGCCCTACAGCGCGCCCAAGTACTGAAATTTCATCAGCAACACAAAATCTTCCAAAAAAAGTAAAGGCCTGGACCAGATGGTTTCACACCGGAATTCTACTAAACCTTCAAAGAGGAACTAGTACCTATACTGAATAGCCTTTTCCAAAATATAAAGAAGGAAGAAATTCTCCCCAACACGTTCTACAAATAAAACTCTAAAATCAGGAAAGGAACCAACAAAACAGGAAAACTATCTGCCAATATCATTAATGAACATCGGTGCAAAAATATTCAATAAGACCCTAGCAAACAGAAAACAGCTACACATTAAAAAATTATACATCATGCTCAAGTGGGTTTTATCCCAGGTATCCAAGGTTGGTTCAAAATATGCAAATTTATAAATGTAATTCACCATATAAATAAAATAAAAAACAAATACCATATGATTTTCTTAATTGATACTGAAAGGGAATTTGACAAAATTCAACATCCTTTTCTGATAAGAATACTTAAGACAATAGGCATAGGTTAGATATTTCTTAAATTGATAGAGGCCATCTACAACAAACATACAGCTAATATTATGCTGAATAGAGTAAAACTGAAAGCATTTCCACTTAGAACTAGAAACAGACAAGGATACCCACCATCATTGCTGCCATTCAACATAGTGCTGGAAGTCCTAGCCAATGCAATCAGGCAAAAGAAAGAGATCAAGGGTACCCAAATGGGGACAGAGGAGGTCAAACTCTCACACTTTTCCATGATCTTATACATAGAAAAGCTCAGGAACTCAACTAAAAAGCTCTTAGAAGTGATCAAGGACTGTAGTAACATCTCGGTATACAGAATCAATGTCCACAAATCAGTAGTCTTCCTATATGCCAGTAAAAGTGAAGCTTAGAATCAAATCAAAGACATAATACCTTTCAAAGTAGCTCCAAAGAAAATGAAATATCTGGTAATATATCAAACAAAGAATGTGAAGGATCTCTATAAAGAGAACTATAAACCCTTAAAAAAAGAAACAGCAGAAGACATTAACAAATGGAAGAACATACCATGCTCATGGCTAGGAAGAATCAACATCATTAAAATGTCCATACTACACAACACAATCTATAAATTTAATGTAATCTCCATCAAAGCACCAATGTCACACTTTGGAGAACTTGAAAAAATAGTACTTAATTGCATATGGGAACAGAAAAAAAAATTAGCAAATATAATCTTTTTTTTTTTTCTTTTGACACAGACTCTCACTATGTCACCCTCAGTAGAGTGCCATGGCCTCACAGCTCACAGCCACCTCCAACACTTGGTCTTAAGGAATTCTCTTGCCTCAGCCTCCCGAGTAGCTGGGACTATATGCACCTGCCACAATGCCCAGCTATTTTTTTGTTTCAGTTGTTTAGCTGGCCCAGCTGGGTTTGAATCTGCCACCTTTGGTGTATGTGGCTGGCAACGTAAGCCCTGTGCTATGGGCACTGAGCCAGAAAATACAATCTTAATAAATTAAAAAAAAATCTGGAGGCATCACATTACCAGATTTCAGGTTTACTACAAGTGTACAGTAATTAAAAGAACATAGTACTGGCACAAAAATAGAGATACAGATCTATGGAATAGAATAGAGAACCTAGAGATGAACCCAGCCACATATCACCATCTGGTCTTTGATAAATAAAACAAAAGCATGCCCTTGGGAAAATAATCCATATTTATTAAACAATGCAGGGAGAACTGGTTAGCCACATGTAGAATACAGAAATTGGACCTGCACCTTTCACCATTGACAAAATTTGACTATCAATGGATAAAAGATTTAAATTTAATGCATAAAACAATAAAAATTCTAGAAGAGAGTATGGGGAAACCTTGATAAAATTGGACTAGGAAAAGCTCCTTGGAAACTGCAGTGACACCAAAAATAAATGGACATGATCAAACTAAAAGGCTCTGCACAGCTAAGGGTACCATGATTAAAGCAAACACACAGCCTTTGGAATGGGAGAAGATATTTGCATGATACAAATATCACAAAGGGCTGGTTAACTAGAATCTACTTTGAAGTCAAACTAATCAACAAGAAAAGAACAATCAACCTCGTTTCTATGTGCGCAAGAGACTTGAGCAGAAACTTCTCTGAAGATGACAGATGAAAGGACAACAAACAGATGGAGGAATGTTCACCATCCCCAATCATAAGGGAAATGCAAATCAAAACCACTCTGAGATACCACCTAACTCCAAACTAGCTCACATCACAAAATCCCAAATCTATAGATGCTGGCATGGCTGTAGAGGAGTAAACACTTTTGCACTGCTGGTGGGATTGCAAACTAGTACAAACTCTATGGAAAGAAGTAGAGAGGATTCTCAAAGAACTAAAAGTTGATCTTCCATTTGGTCCTGCAATCCCATTACTAGGTATATACCCAGAAGAACAAAGATCATTTTATCACAAAGACATTTGCACCAGAATGTTTATTGCAGCTCAATTCATAATTGCCAAGAGGTGGAAACAACTCACGTGCCCATCAACCCATGAGTAGAGTAACAAACTGTGGTACATGTATACCATGGAGTACTATTCAGCCTTAAGAAAACATGGAGATTTTTCATCTTTTCTGTTTACTTGGATGGACATGAAACACATTATTCTTAGTAAAATATCTCAAGAATGGGGGGAAAAAAGAGTTTCTATCCAATATACTCATTACTAATATGAAACCAATATATAAACAACTATGTGCCCATATGAAAGAAAAAACACAGGTAGGGCAGTGCCTGTGGCTCAAAGGCGCTGGCCCCATAAGCCAGAGGTGGCTGGTTCAAGCCCATCCCTGGACAAAAAAAAACTGCAAAAAAAAAAAGAAAGAAAGAAAGGAAGAAAGAAAGAAAGAAAGAAAGAAAGAAAGAAAGAAAGAAAGAAAGAAAGAAAGAAAGAAAGAAAAGAAAAGAAAAAACACAGGTATATTCTAGTGGTGGGGGGCAGAAAGGAGAATGATCAGTGGAATCTCAACTAATGTGCACAAAGTGAGAGTATTCAGCACACCCCTGGGTCAAGGGCTTATCTACAATTTCAACTTTACCTTAGAAATGGAAAGAATGCAACCTAAACATTTGTACCCTCATATTAATCTGTAATATCAAAACAAAACAAAAGAAAATATGTCATGATGTATGTCATAAATATGTACAATTTTTATTTATCAGCTAAAAATAAAAACAGTATTGTGATAAATTCTGTACAAATCACTGTTCCAAAAGAGGAAAATGGAAGCCATGAAATTCTCTGATACGTAGTGATTTGTAAGCCCAGTCAGGTACATCCTTTCAGTTTCTTGATTAAAAGATAACATTGCTCCCCCTCAAACTGATTTTCTGGAGTCCCTGGTCCCATCAATTGAATCACCTTTCTTCTTGCCCTGAAAATAGAGGCTATGTAAACAAATGAGTCATGTTTTCAACTTTTCTACCTAGAAATTCTAGGCTCCAAATGCCTTTTTTCCATTTTATATTGTCTTTGTTCCAAGCTGTCCATATTGCTATGATTGCTTTAAAAGTGATGTGAGCTTTTTTATGCACCAATTTATAGTTTATTCCTCAGATAGATACCAAACCCACAAATGTTTTAGAGATAAACTATTTTTTACCTTGACTTCCCTGAGGGGCTTCACAGGACAACCATCATTAGGTTCTTACAGACCTCGATGTTTAACAAGATCCACAAGCCATGCTCTTAAACTTTTAAGAAGTCTTTTTTTTTTTTTTTTTTTTTTTTTGTCTATTTGGAAAGATAACTGTGACATCAAGCTTCATATTCACTGAGGTCCTAAAAAGAAATCTATTAGGTGTACCCTGAAGACTTGGAACAAGAAATGGTTTTATTTTAAAACATAGCAAGCCCTGAAATCTTTATCTTTCTTCCAAAATTCTCTTGAAAAATGAGTAATTCTTTTTTTTAAGTTCATATGTCTATATGTTTACTTTATCATACACAGCTGAAAGAAAAGCACCTACACTTCAAAAATCTCCTTAGCCAGAGCCATCAGTGCAAGGAGAACATGCTGTGTTTTCAATATTACCACAAGTTAAGAGATCTACTAAATGTTCTGCCACCACATGAACATAATCACCTTTCCTCCAGCATCATATACCATTCTCTCCATTTGCTTTCAGACCTCACTAACAACATTCTTGAAGTCTGTCCAGCTTATAGCAAGAGCCTCCAAGTCCACTCAGCTTCTGCCTGTCCCTTGGCCTGACATCGGCTGTGCTATGTCTGTGTTATAGCTGTACTTGGCTTTCAGATGCCAGATTTTGTTCTGGTTATCTGTTGCTGCATGAAAAATGAACTCAACACTTAATGACTGAATTCAACAATCACATTGTTATGATGTTTCACCATTTCTGCAGGCCAGTAATTCTGGAAGGGCATGTCAGGACAGTCCTGCCTTAGTGTTGTCCACGAAGTTTCACTTGTGTGATGGTGGGAGCTGCTGTCATCCCATGGGAGATGGGATGACAGCAGCTCCCACCCATGGGACTCTTTGTGGAGTCTTGGGGCTTGTCCATGCAATCCCTTCACATGACATTGTTTGAACTTCCTCAAAACATGGCAACAACATGGCTCTTGTGCCAAGGGTCCTAGTGAACAAGGTAATTATTCCTTGTTCATTTCCTTTTGTGGCCTAGTCTCAGAACTTACCTAGCACTGTATCCATTTTACTTGTAAATCTTCCCACATTCAAGAAAAAGGATTCTAGATTTCATCTCTCAGTGAATTTGGGCACATGCTTTTCAAATGCTTTAATAACTTTGACCTATTTTAATCATATTTTCTTAATAGTATCTTAAGTTTCTGAACTATGAATGCTCCTGCAAGATTTTTTAGGAATCCAATTCACATCTTGGGATTGAGATACTATCTATCAATTTTAATAGCTGTTATGGACTTCTAACCACCAGATAGCATGGCCCTAAGCTATCTTAACCATTTCTTTTTTTTCTTTTCTTTTTTTTTTTTTTTTTTGCTTCCTTGTTGTCTTGAACAACAGTTTAGACATAACTCTAATGATTCCACTTACCCCCACATGAAAATCTTTTCCCTATTCTGCTCAGTTAATTCCTGTTTCAAACCATTGCCTATTAAAACAGGGGCTATTTAAAATCGATATATTAAATAATAAACCTTTTGAGTGATATAGCCTAACCTTTTGCTCTGAAGAGTTTTCTACTATACAGTTGACTTCTTTGCCTCCTAAAGGATCTAAAATTGAAGACATTTTATTATATCACTCAGCCTCATGTCTCATTGGAGTCCTGTGTTCCTGATAACAGGTGAGAGGGGAAATTGTGTCTTTTTAATATCACATAAACAGACTTTAAACACAATCTAAAGTTCTATGAAACTTTCCATAATCTTGGTCTTATCTCTGCCTGAGGGAATATACAACATCAACATGCAAATACAGACCTAGTGTTTATAACAACACTAGGTAGTCATGAGAAATTTTGGATATTTATTCTAATAATTTGTATTTAAAAGGCTGATGAGAGTTTCATGCTTTGATAGGAAAACGAAGACCCTAAGTAGTTGAAGTACTACCTAGTCCTTAAGAACAGTTCTGAAATGATGTGTTATTACATAGAAACTCTTGAGTTACATGTACATTGCAACTTAATTTTACTACCCATTGTCATTCATGTTAAATATCTCTCATAACACAGCAAACCTATATCATAGAGTGCAAATTAAAAATGAAGATTCTTGCCTTGACCTTTACTCTTTCAGAAGCACACACTTACTTTTCTGGCTGATGACCTACAATGATTAAGGGCTGACTGATGTCTCCCATGACCCTGATGTTCTTCCAGTCTCTGAAATATGGAAAATCTAGGTAGAGTCAGAGGAACTGGTATTTTGGAAAAGCTTTATTTTTAGCATTCCAAAGTTATCTGAGTCTAAAATCTCTTATTTCATACTCAAATTTCAAATTCTATAGCTCATATGGTCCATGTCATTGCATAGTCTGATCTCAGTATGTTACATATGAAACAGAAGGCATTGGTGAATCATAATAGTTATACTTACACAAAAAATAAAGAAAATAAATTGCTATACCAATCTTTTTCTTTTCTTTTCTTTTCTTTTTTTTTTTTAACCTTCTGGCCTATTTTGTTAACTAGAGCCCTTTTTGTCTCTAGTCTTTACCCAAAGATTACGTTAACAGAGCTCTATAGTTACACTAAAACTTACCTATGAAAAAGAGATAAAAGTTTGTCTAGAAAATAGGAGGGAACTTATCAGAAAGCAGATGTTTATTCCCTTCATCCACAATTTAAGAACTAAGCAATACGTTCATCCCATGACATGATTGATTTTGTTCATTTATTCAACAAATATTGCTCATAATAAATCATGTGAAAAGGATCTCCTAAATGTGCCCATCGTCATTCTTAACAAGTACAAAGATCTCATCAGACAAGATGTTGTCTTTCAGAAGTCCTAAATGAAAAACCTACAAAGAATTGATGTGATTTCAGGAATCAAAACTTGAATGCGACTAATTTACAGAGCAAAATTTGATTTAAAAAGAAGAAAAAAAAAATCCTTCTTTCAATTGACTATTCTTTTGCATTTCCTCATAGCTTTCCACCATCTCCCTAAATAGTCTTCAATACTATATACATATGTCAAGGAAATTGTTCAGGTCACTTGTTTAGAAGTCTTAAAATTAATCTGAGCTTTCAAGAGCTCCAATTTAAGTGATGTTTATTACTAGATAATGCTATTACTTGAAAATATAAAAATGTATATGTAAATATGTGTACATATGTGTCTGTTCACACACTCACATGTCTTCTGTGTGTTTCATACTAAAAATTTTTACTGAGATTTGTCTTTTGATTGTCATAAAGGAGTTGGGAAGAAAGAGAGGTTGCTAAGATGGTGGCCAACTAACAGCTTCTTTGTAGTCGGGTGCAGTTAAGAATGGTGAGAGAAGTCTCCAGACATCTCTGGCCGGTGGGTTTTGCCCAGAGGGTTCCCTTTGGTGACACAGGAAGCCAGTGAGAGATTTCTGGACCCCACAGGAGGACAGAAGTGGTGGAAAACTGGCAACAGGTAGGTGCATTTGTTCGCTCGGAGGCTGCAACAGCCTACCCATAGCAACAGTGAAACTACAAGCAGGAAAAGCCTTACCTGTGGGGGAATGTTTTGGTTTGCTTGGACTTGGACACTCCATCAAACTGCCTTGGAAGATCTTGACCAAGTTGTAAAGATGACTTTGGGCATTGTCTGGGGCACTGGTCTGAGCCACTGAGCAGGAAAGGAGCTGTGAGCTGCCCACCAGCTGCTGTGGGAGATCTGCCCTTGTGTGTTGCAGCCTGGAGATCAGCCAGGAGACCTTGGGCGAGCAATCTAGTGACTGAGCTGCTCTAAGGTGGGGACTGAGATGCTGGGGAAGTATGAAGATCCAAGTGTGGCAGATTAACAGCCTTGGCCCTGAGGGGCATAGTGGGAGTCTAAACTTGGTTCACTGAAGACAGCAATATCAGGAGAGATCCCAGGGATAAATGCTTTCCTTGGAAAGCTTCTGCTTGGCCAAGGTTCATAGTTTGGAGTGTCTTTTAAGTGGGCTGAGGAGACTTTTGGGCTCCCAACCCTGCAGAGTCTGAGAGATCAGCAGAGGACTCCAGTCTCCATCTCATACAACTGTATCAACATTGTGATTAACATCTTATACCTCAGAAGATCACTTGTTGCCAGGACAATATTCAGCAAGATATGTATATACTGCTTGGTTCTTTGGTTTGAGGGTTTTGGGTTTTTTATTGTTGTTGCTTGTTTTCTTAAGTTCAACATTTTTTCTTGACATTTTTTTTCTTTTTTTTTCTTTTTCACTATCCTAGTTTAAATATAATTTTTCATTTTTGCCTTCTTTAATAATTAGAATTTCATTTTTGCCCATGTTTCTGCCCCTATTATTTGTTTTTCTCCCTACTGTTATCCCATAAGGGTTCTTGCTTGTTTGTTTTGGTTTGATTTATAGTATTTTTGGCTTTTCTCTCTACCTGGTGGAGGTGGGGTACTGTGTCTGATCCAACTGGCAAAGAGTTGTTGTTCTTAAGGGAATCACCCAACCCAGCACCCCCAGAGGTTGAGTGTCTTCAAGGTTGGGTCATAGGACACTACTATACACATTACTCCTGTTTCTTTCAGTGCCTTTCTTCTTTTTGTCAATATTTCCTTTTACTCATCCCCTCTTCTTTCTCTTTTTCCTTTCTTTTTAAAATCTTTTTTATCTTCTTGCTCTTCAATTTTCTCATCCTTCTGGTCTCATACCAAAAGAACTCATTAAAACTTTAAAGAGCAAGAAGAAGTGAAAGAATAATTAGGATAAGGAAATAGATACAAGAAAGCACTCATGAAGAAGAATCATCAGAAAAATTCTGGTAACACAAAATACCAGTCCAGAGTAACCCCTTCTATGAATCACGAGATAGCTATAGCAGAGGACTCCCTCCTATAAAGAAATGTTAGAAATGACAGAAGGGGAATTTAAAATACAGATGATGAAAATAATGAAGGAAATTGCTGAGAAAGTGGAAAACAATAAAAAAACAATGAATGAAATGGCTGAGAAAGTGGAAAATAACTAAAAGGAAATTCAAAAACAGAATCAAATAAGAGATGAATGATATGAAGAATATAGAAAGGATCTAGCAGAGCTGAAGGAACTAAAGCAGTCATTTAGGGAACTTAAGGATGCAATAGAAAGTATCAACACTAGATTAGATCATGGAGAAGAAAGAATCTCAGAGATAGAGGATAAAGCTCTTGAGATAACTCAGATAGTTAAAGAGGCAGAAAAGAAGAGAGAAAAAGCAGAACATTCACTGACACAATTATGGGACTCTATGAAGCGTTCAAACATATGAGTTATAGGTATCCCAGAAGGGGAAGAAGAATGCCCCAGGGAATGGAAGTCATTCTAGAGAATATTATAAATGAAAAATTCCCAAATATCATCAAAGATTCTGACATACTCCTTTCAAAGGGATATTGGTCCCCTGGTCATCTCAATTCAAATAGAGCTTCTCCAAGGAAATTTGTGATGAATCTATCTAAAGTCAAGACAAAAGCAAAGATTTTTCAAGCTGTCAGGAGTAAGTGCCAACTGATCTACAGGAGCAAACCCATCAGGGTGACCACAGACTTTTCTAATGAAACTTTTCAGACAGAAGACAATGGTCATCTGCCTTTAATCTACTTAAACAGAACAACTTTCAGCCCAGAATTCTATATCCCTCTAAGCTAAGCTTTAAAATTGACAAAGAAATTGAATCTTTTATTGATATGCAAACATTGAGGAAATTTGCCACAAGACCAGACTTACAGGAAATACTTCAAACTGTTCTACACACCGACCATCATCATGTTCCTTCAAAAAAGTAAACACCCAGAAGTTAAAGGACAGAACCTAGTTTCCACAATGATGCAAAAGACAAAACTAAGCAGTGAAGTTTTACAAAATAAGATGAATAGAACGCTACCACACTTATCAATTATCTCAATAAATGTCAATGGCTTGAATTCCCCACTGAAGAGGCATAGATTGGCTGATTGGATTAAAAAACACAAGCCATCTATTTGATGTCTGCAGGAAATACACCTCACGTCAAAAGGCAAATTAAAACTCAGTTAAAGGTTGAAAGTCATTTTTTTAGGCAAATGGAATTCAGAAGAAAAGAGGGGTTGCAATCTTATTTTCAGATACATGTGGATTTAACGCAACTAAGTCAAAAATGACAATGATGGTCACTTCATATTAGTCAAGGTAAAAATACGAAAAGAAGACATTTCAGTTCTAAATATTTATGCACCCAATTTAAATGCTTCCAGATTCTTGAAACAGATCTTGCTTAGTTTGGGCAATATAATATCCTGTAACACCATAATAACAGGGGACTTCAACAAAAATCTTAGCCAATAGATTATAGTTTATCATCAAAAAAGTCATACATCATGATCAAGTAGTTTCATCCCAGGGATGCAAGGCTGGTTTAATATACTCAAGTCTATATCCATTATTCACCATATCAACAGAAGCAAAACCAAAGACTACATGATCCTCTCAATAGATTCAGAAAGAGCATTTGATAAAATTCAGCATCCTTTTCTAATTAGAACACTGAGGAATATAGGCATAGGTGGCACATTTCTTAAACTGATCAAAGCTATCTATGACAAACCCACAGCTAACATTTTACTGAATGGAGTAAAATTGAAAGCTTTTCCTCTTGGAACTGGAACCAGACAAGGTTGTCCTCTGTTACCATTACTATTCAACATAGTCCTGGAATTTCTAGCCAATACAATTAGACAAGACAGGAAAATAAAGGCCATCCAAATGGGAGCAAAGGAGGTCAAACTCTCCCTTTTTGCTGATGATATGCTCTTATACTTAGAGAACCCTAAAGACTCAACCACAAGACTCTTGGAAGTCATCAAAAAATACAGTAATGTTTTAGGATATAAAATCAATGTCCACAAGTCAGTAGCCTTTGTATACACCAACAACAGCCAAGATGAGAGGCTAATTAAGGACTCAACTTCCTTCACCATAGCCCCAAAGAAAATGAAATACTTAGGAATATACCTAACAAAAGAGGTGAAGGACCTCTATAAAGAAAACTATGAAACCCTAAAACAGGCTATAGCAGAGGACATTAACAAATGGAAGAACATACTATGCTCATGGCTGGGAAGAATCAAAATTATTAAAATGTCTATACTTCCCAGAGCAATTTACCAACTCAACGCCATCCCTATTAAAATACCAACATCCTACTTTCATGTCTTAGAAAAAATGATTCTGAGTTTTGTATGGAACCATAAAAAACCCCGTACAGCTAAGGCAGTTCTTAGTAATAAAAACAAAGCCAGGGCTATCACCATTCCAGATTTTAGGCTATATTACAAGGCCATAGTGGTCAAGACAGCATGGTACTGGCACAAAAATAGAGACATAGACATTTGGAATCTAATAAAAAACAAGGAAACAAAACCAACAACTTACAGCCACCTAATCTTACATAAACCAAACAAGAGCTTCCACTGGGGGAAAGATTCCCTATTCAATAAATGGTGCTAGGAGAACTGGATATCCATGTAAAATATTGAAACTGGACCCATACCTTTCTCCACTCACAAAAATTGATTCAAGATGGATAAAGGACTTAAATTTAAGACATGAAACAATAAAAATCCTCAAAGAAAGAACAGAAAAAACACTGGAAGATATCGGCCTGGGGAAAGACTTTATGAGGAAGACTGCCATGGCAATAGCAACAACAGCAATAATAAATAAATGGGATTTAATTAAACTGAAAAGCTTCTGTACAACCAAAGAGACAACAATCAAAGCAAATAGACAACCTACCCAATGGGAAAGGATATTTGCATATTTTGAATCAAATGCTTAATAACCAGGATTTACACCGAACTTCAATTAATCCATAAGAAAAAAACTACAATCCCATACATCAATGGGGAAGAGAGATGAATAGAACCTTCTCTAAATAAGACAGACAGATGGCTAGCAAACATATGAAAAAATGCTCATCATCCCTAATTATCAGATAAATGTGAATTAAATCCACCCCGAGATATCACCTAACCCCAGTGAGAATGGCCTATAATCACAAAATCTCAAAACTACAGATGCTGGCACAGAGGTGGAGAGAAAGGAACACTTTTACACTGCTGGTGAGACTTCAAACTAATACAACCTTTTTTGAAGGAAGTACGGAGAAACCTCAAATAACTCAACCTAGACCTCCCTTTTGATCCTGCAATCCCATTACTGGGCATCCTTCCAGAAGGAAAAAACAAACAAAAAAAAAAAAAACTTTTATTATAAAGACACTTGTAATAGGCTGTTTATTGCAGCCAAATTTACAATTGCCAAAATGTGTAAACAACTTAAATGTCCTTCAAACAAGGTATGGATCAGTAAGCTGGGGTATATGTATACTAGGGAATATTATTCAGCCATTAAAAAAAAGGAGATTTTGCAGCATTTGTATTAACCTGGATGGAGGTGGAACACATTATTCTTAGTGAAGCATCACAGAAGTGGAGAAGTATGAATCCTATGTATTCAATTTTGATATGAAGACAATTAATGACAAATTAATGACACGGTGGGGCATGGGGGAAGGGTAGAGCAGACAGAAAAGGATGGAAGGGGTGAAGGTAAGGAAAAGAAGAAAAAGAAAGAAAAATAACAAGAAAAGAAAAGAAAATAGTGACTAATTCTCACATAAATTAGATTTAATTTTGACCCAAGTATATTACTTAAACTTAATTTTTAATTCAACTTGTTAATATGTTGTTTAGGATATTGCATCCTCATTTATAAGTGACATATGTTTGTAATTTCCCCTTTAGAATAATATATTTTCTCCAATTTTAATACCAGGTGTACCCAAATCAAGTAGTATGATTTTGAAGTATTTCTTCTTTTTCTGTTGTCTATAAGATTTGGCATGATCTGTTTTTTGAAATTATCTTTTACTTTTATTTATAAATATTAGTTGTCTATTTTTTGATACTTAAAATAATAAGAAGTTAACTGATGACTTCATACTGAATCTCAGAGTCAAAGCATTCTATAA
>CAUYPK010065638.1:0-23960 GCA_963574355.1 Loris lydekkerianus
TTTTTTTTTTTAAACTATAGTCTGGCCTTCCAATGGTCTGAGGGACAGTGAATTGGACCCCTTTTTAAAAAGTTTGAGGATGTCTAAGTGTTCTCCATACTCCTATAATTCCTCTACTTGGCATATACCCAGAAGACCAAAAATTACACCATAACAAAGATACTTGTACCAGAGTGTTTATTGCAGCCCTATTCATAATTGCTAAATCATGGAAAAAAACCCAAGTTCCCATTGATCCACGAATGGATTAATAAATTGTGGTATATATGCACCATGGAATATTATGCAGTCTTAAAGAAAGATGGAGACTTTACCTCTTTCATGTTTACGTGGATGGAGCTGGAACATATTCTACTTAGTAAAGTATCGCAAGAATGGAAGAAAAAGTATCCAATGTACTCAGCCCTACTATGAAACTAATTTATGGCTTTCACATGAAAGCTATAACCCAGTTATAACCTAAGAATAGGGGAAAGGGGTAAAGGGAGGGGAGGGAGGGGGGAGGTGAGAGGAGGAAGGGGGATTGGTGGGATCACACCTACAGTGCATCTTACAAGGGTATGTGTGAAACTTGTGGAATGTAAATGTCTTAGCACAATAACTAAGAAAATGCCAGGAAGGCTATGTTAACCCAAGTGATGAAAATGTGTCAAATGGTCTATGAAACTAGTGTATGGTGCCCCATGATCACATTAATGTACACAGGTATGATTTAATAAAAAATAAAATAAAATAAAATAAAATAAAAAGTTTGAGGATGCCTGTTCTAGACCTTGCTGAGTCTCCCAGATCCCATCACTGCAGGAGAGAATGGGGTGAGATCTGAACGTGCATGGGGGTCAGGTGGGAGGCACACATCTGATTGGAAACTTCTGGTGCTTGCGGTCATTTGGATTCTTCTCTTTGTCCCAGTCAGTAGGCAATATTTTAGTTCTAAGGTTCACTGTGCTTTTTAGCTCAGTGCTCAGCTGGATACCAAACGATTCATACATACATCCCCTCCCTCTCAGGAAGCAGGTGGATTTCTTGGAAACAACTTAATTTTGGCCTCTGTTCTGAGGGTGTGTGTTTCTAAACCACCAAAATATTTAACTCTAGCTATTTCCTTTCCAGGTGCTATCCTTCCATGTTTGTCTCCCTTAGCTTTTCTCTTAATTTTCTGGGTAGAACCTCAGCCTCTTCATTCTTTGATGAACTGAGTGCCTGTCTTGTGTCCTGGCCCAAAGCTAGTGCTTGTGTGTGCACATTATAGGTTTCCAAATCAATAGCTATCTGGTGTCAGATATGTTTGGCTAACTCAAATTACACAATGGTTTGAAATCGTAGCTGGGTCAATGAGATGAATTTCAGCTCCATTCCTTTGTGTACACACACTCTCACACAAACAGAAAAGCATGCACAGATATGCAAGGACATCTTTTGTTTTTTCCTAAAGGTGGTATGTGAAAGAGTCTAAACGCCTCAGAGGAAGCCCCTCTGCAATCAGATGTGTTCCAGCCTCCAGTCCTGCCTGTACAGATCCAGGGAGGGAAGAACATCTTTACTTACATGGCAAAAGGAATCTATTGATGTGATTTAAGCAGATCACCTCCTGAAAGGTACAGATGTAATTTCCTTTGGGGCTTGTAGTATTTCTCTGGAAGTAGGGATAATTTATATGTATACACACATATACACATACGAGGGCTGTCTGGAAAGTACCCAGGCATATAATATGAAAAATAGTCTTATAATGCTGGGATACCTTTCAGATAGCCCCTGTGTGTGGACACACACACACACACACACACAGAGAGACATGTGTATAACCAGTAATTATTGGTCAAAGAAAATTAACATTTTGAGGGCTCTGAACTTCAGTCACCCCAATTTTTCCCCCCATAATCTGAACAGCTCAGTAGAAAATCTTGGTTATGTTTTGCTGCATTTGTGGTCTTTTCCCTATGTGCATCTGCACATGATATGGAAAGATGCTTTGCTTTCAGTGTGACATCTTCCTTTTATTTAATGCATGAGCATTTTCCCACATCATGAAATATACTTCAAAATGTGACTTTGTTTCAAAAGAGAAAAAAAAGCTTGCCTATTGGTTTCTTTTTTCCCCATTTATGTTTTTTTTTTATTTTATTTTAGTGAGGTAAGAACACTTAACAAATGTTTGGTGTACAATACAGCTGGCTGACCCTAGGGACAAAGTCCTACAGCAGGTCACTAAAGCTTGTTCACCTCACTTGACTGAAATCGATTCTATTTTGGATTAAAGAAATGCTACCTGCTCATTGGATTCACAATTCCTGGTGGGGATCATTTGCAGACTTGCCTGCAAGGAGTGTATTTTACAGACAAGGCTGCCTAGGTCTTAATTACAGATGTTTTCAGTACTTTGGGGCAGGTTTCCACTAAGGATAAATTCCTAGATGTGGAATTAAAAAACAGGGGCAAAGAAATAAACTCTGATACAAATTGACTGGTCACTTACCACTTATAAACAAGTCAGGGCTAGGATCCAGTTTGTGCCTGTACAGAAAGAGCCTGGCAGCCCATTGGAGAAGGATCTTGAGGGTAAAGGATGGGAACTTAGAGGCCAGGGCAGGAACTGGTCCAGAGGGTGGTGGCCAAAATGACCGGTGGGAGAGAAAATAGCCTTATGTGGGCATAGACCAAGGTGCAGGTGGGAGAATTCCTATTTCCTCAATCCCTTAGAGAGTTAATTCAGGACATTCCCAGATCCAGGTCCAGACCTCAGGCCAATATCCATGCTGCCAGGCTGTCCTGGGTATGAGGTAACCTACAGAATCCAAAGACAGCCCATTAAACAATTAGGTAAGAGAACTGCTTCCTTGGAGTCAGCACAACATCAACACTGATCTGGAGGTTGCTATTTCCCAAACCATACATGTAGTTTATTTTAAACTTTTTAATTATAAAATTTTAACTTACACAGACATGGAACATCAAGGGTGCAGTGAGTATCTGCACTTTGATTTAACACGTGTGAACTTTTAACTGTATTTGTTTAGCTGTATATATTTTATTTATTTATTTATTTATTTATTTATTTTGCTGCAGTTTGGCTGGGGCTGGGTTTGAACCTGCCACCCTCGGTATATGGGGCCAGTGCCCTACTCACTGAGTCACAGGTGCCACCTCAGCTGTATATATTTTAGACATATGTACACATGTGTGTTTTGAACTTCATCATTTCTGGGTGGCACCTGTGGCTCAGTGGGTAGGGTGTCAGCCCCATATACGGAGGGTGGCAGGTTAGAACCTGGCCCCCACCAAACTGCAACAACAACAACAACAAAAAAAGGGTTCATCATTTCAGATATAGCTATCATAGTCTCCCATTCCTAAGTACTTCAGCTGCACCTCCAAGTCATAAGAACCTTTTCCTGTCTAAATCTGATACGGTTTTCTCCCCTAAGAAATCAGGAGTAGCACCTGGCACCTGTGACTCAGTGAGTGAGGCACCAGCCCCATATACCAAGGGTGGCAGGTTTGAACCTGGCCCCAGCCAAACTGCAACAAAAAAAATAGCCGGGCATTGTGGCGGGCGCCTGTAGTCCCAGCTACTCAGGAGGCTGAGGCAAGAGAATCACCTAAGCCCAAGAGCTGGAAGTTGCTGTGAGCTGTGACATCACAGCACTGTACCAACAGCAACAAAGTGAGACTTTGTCTCTAAAGGAAAAAAAAAAAAATGAATGAACACATTGAATGAATGCATCTACTGGTCTACTCCGTTTTTAGGAGATTACGTATCTGAATGCTGCTTTTTTTTTTTTTTTTTTTTGAGACAGAGTTTCACTTTGTTGTCTTGGGTTGAATGCTATGGCGTCATAGCTCACAGCAACCCCAAACTCCTGGGTCCAAGTGATTCACTTGCTTCAGCCTCCAAAGTAGCTGGGACTACAGGCGCCTACTACACTGCCTGGCTATTTTTTAGTGGCGGGGTCTCACTCTTACTCAGACTGGTCTTGAACACATGAGCTCAATCAATCCACACACCTCAACCTCCCAGGGTGCTAAGATTACAGGCATGAGCCACTGCACCCGCCCCTTAATTGCTTTTTATTTTGGGATAATGATAGATCCACATAGACAGAGAGGCCTACTGTAGAACATGGTGAGTAGAATTGCTGACAGTGTGTTATACTTGAAAATTGCTAAAAAAATTCCTCCAGGAAGACAACGTCTATCCTACAAGGAGAACCTTCCATTCAGAAAAGAACCAACTAGACAATGTGGCAAGAGGCAGAGGCACCTGTCCATTTGTTCAAAAAGGCAGACTAAGCGCTGGCTCTGTGCTGGGTAGTGCTGTGAGTCTGTATGTTACCTGCTTTTGCAGAGCTTGGAAGATCAGTCTTAGGAGCTCTTTCCTCAGCCCTCTCCCGATTCCCCCGAGCTGAGGTTTCCATGACAACAGCCTGAGTGGCTTCTGTCACCCACAGGACGCAGTACCCCAGTGGGAAGGAGGGGAGGGCGCCTGTGGGTTTCAGGTAAGGCTCCCTTTTTCAGAAGGACTTTCATCTGAAACCAGCTCTCCGCATCCTGGTTTTCAATGTTTTTGTAGGCTGAGAACACCGTCCACCTGGAGAAAACCATAACTTGGGGAATCTGGTGTTCCTGAGGCTGAGGTGGGAGAATAGATGAGGAAGCTGAGGAAGAGAGACACTAAGCTTGTGTGTGTCATACTCACTTGGTTTCTAACACAGTGAATCTGGGTGAAGCCCAAGAACATGCTTTCTGACATGTCACTTTCTTTTGTCACTCAGGCTGGAATGCAGAGTTTTCTTGCCGTGAGTTCAGAACTGAGGCCAGGAGTCCACAAGACATCTTTCCCCACCCAGGCTGGTGTGAACTGAGCCATGCAATGGATTTCAAGGACTTAGCATAAGCAAAAGATGCAAAATACATCATCAACAACTTGTACAGATTATATGGTAAAGTAATAATATTTTTGGCTTGGCACCTGTAGCACAGTGGTTACGGCGCTGGCCATATACACCCAGGTTGGTGAGTTCAAACCTGGCACAGGCCAGCTAAACAACAATGACAACTGCAACAAAAAAATAGCCAGGTGTTGTGGCGGGCACCTGTAGTCCCAGCTACTTGGGAGGCTGAGGCAAGAGAATCTCTTAAGCCTAAGAGTTTGAGGTTGCTGTTATCTGTGACGCCACAGCACTCTCCCGAGGGTGACACAGTGAAACTCTGTGTCAAAAAAAAGTAATAATATTTTTGAAATATGGGGTCAAACAAAATATACTATTCAAAATAATTCCACCTATTTCTTTTAATATTAAAATACCTAACAGAAAATAAATATAGCGAACAGTAAAAATGCCTCACAGAGAATAGAAATATCTACTAGCCTAGAACGGTAAACATTGCTCTAGGGTCCTTCAGGGAGCCTTCAGTCACCGAAGGAAGGATTTGGGCTTAACCTAAATAAACAGAAATTTAGATGGTAGAAACCTTTTTGACTGGAGACTCTAAGTCTTTGAGAATAGTTTGAATGTCAACAACTAGTCTAGTTGCCAGATAAAACCTTGGTTCAACAACCCACCATGGAACTTTTCCCTGATTAATGAGCTAAATTCTGTGCTGGGGTCCAAGCAATATATACGTTGCCATCCAAGTCAGGAAGAGACAGGCTTTCTCGGAAGGAGCACAACCCAGCCAGTGTTCTGGAGACCTCTCTTCCAAACCATAGACGTATTAAATACTGGCCAACTATTTTTCAGATCATGTCCCTGGTTTCCATCATTCATCAATTTTTCTTTCCTCCTTCCCATTTCCTGGGGTAAACCTCCTGCCCCCCATTTTTCTGCATTCCCAACATGAGGGACTGTTAAAGCATGATGTGTGGATATTTTACCTTGTGCTACAAAATGCTGCCCTGCTTCCACTGAACAAAACTTTGTGATACATTCACAGCAAACATAAATACAGGGTCTGACAATTAAACTTGTGAACTTGCCACCACGCACTTCCGTTGACATCACTGTGTAAACAGCTCATCCTGCTGCATTCCTCTCTCTAGGGACCTTATCTGAGAACACAGTTTAGAATACACAAAAGCCATGATCTGAGCACGTGTGCAGGGAACTGTGGGTTTGGGCCCTTTTCCTCTTGCCCCAGGAGCCTGGGAACCCGTTGGTACAAGCTCCAGCAGTTGCCTGGAAACTGGGCTACAGAAAGTCAGACTCGCATACAGCAAGCAGTTGATTAATGTTTGTGGAGTGAATGTTTGTCTCCCTACCCCATCCCACCAACATCTGGGCATTCTGTGCTGTAAGAAAAATCTCTCTGTTAGGCCAAAATCCGTGAGGTTGAAATGTTTTAAAATACATTTCATTGTATATATTTGACAATTACAACAAGATATCAAGAGGTACATATAGACAGTAAAATGGTTACCGTAGAGAAGTATTCTTCAACTTCATTTATTTCATGGCACAGTTGAACCTGTAAACTTCTGTAACACACATAAATGATGTTAATCAAAGAAAAGAGTAAAAAAAAGAATATAGTTACTATGCTTTGAACTTCTTTTGTAATTTTTTTTTGAGACAGAGTCTCACTATGTCACCCTCTGTAGAGTGCTGGGCTTAAGCAATTCTCTTGCCTCAGCCTCCCAAGTAGCTGGGGCTACAGGTTATGTGGCTGGCACCATAACCACTGCGCTATGGTGCTGAGCCTTAAACTTCTTTTGTAAATAATTTAATTAATGATCTTTTAAAAATCTTTGTAGCACACTTAAGATCCTCTCACAGCACATCAGTGTGCCATGACACACCAGTTGAAAATCACTGCTATAGAGGTTGAAAATATTTGGTAAACTCCTCAAATTTATCCAGGTATAATTTACATATAATAACATTTATCCATTTTAAGAGTAGTTTGATGTGTTTGGGTAATCATATGCAGTTATCAAACAGCTGCCACAATCAGAGTACAAAACATTTAATTAGTCCTGAAACTTTCCTTGTGCAAGTGTGCCTTAGACCCTGGTCCCCCCCATCCCCCACCACCACCCCACCTGCTCTAGCTAGGGTTTGTGACTTTCTAGAACCTCATGTAAATAAAATCTTGCAGTCTTCTGCATTTGTTTTTCAGGTAGAATAATGTTTCTGAGACACATTCATGTCGCTACATGTATTAATATCTTGCTGACTAATACTAATTATTTAATAATTAATATTTTGTTCCTTTTTATTGCTCAGTAGTGGTCCATAATATGGACATACTATAATTGGTCTATTTTACTATTCATGGTTATTTAGGTTGTTTCCAATTTTTGGCTATTATGAACAATGCTGCTATCACAATTCTGTCAGTACTTTAGTGAACATTTTACCATTTCTAATCTGGAGCCTTTTGTCATAAATATTAAAATTTCAATAGTTACTATTTCAAAGGAAAAACATCCCTTCTATCCACATTTCCAGATTTCTCCCAGGTACACGCAGACCTAATTATTGCCCTTTATTGTTTTCATTCATGACAGTTGGATAGAAAGAAAATGATCTGCCTTTCTGGCTTTACCATCCAGTTTTTGGATTACAAATTAGACTGACCATCCTTTGCCTTTCTTTGAATTTGACTTTCTCCTTTATGAACAACCTGTTCAAGAACCTTGACTATTTTTTCCCAATTTGATGCTCAACTTTTTCTCATTGAGTTATGATAATGAAGGAAAAATTCTTGTATAAGGCCTTCAACTGCCACGCCTACTGCAACTAATTTCCCCTTCATTCCACCTAGTTTGTACTTTCCTTCCTCTAAGTGTAGACTGTCCACATTTATTAGCATTTCTGTTTGTGTTTTGGTTTTAACATGCTTTGTGTTATACCTCACTCCAAGTTGTCTTGTGATGAGCAAGAAAAGGAGAAGTTGGCGGAGCTTGTTGCTCAGTGGTTAGGGAGTCGGCCACATACACTGAGGCTGGTGGGTTCAAACCCAGCCTGGGCCAGCTAAAATCAATAATGACAACTGCAACAAAAAAATAGCCGTGCATTGTAGCAGGTGCCTGTAGTCCCAGCTACTTAGGAGGCTGATGCAAAAGAATTGCTTAAGCCCAAGCGTTTGAGGTTGCTGTGAGCTGTGACTCTACAGCACTCTACCAAGGGTGACATAGTGAGACTTTGCCTCAAAAAAAAAAAAAGGGCGGCACCTGTGGCTCAAGGAGTAGGGTGCCAGCCCCATATATAGGAAGTGGCGGATTCAAAGATGGCCCCAGCCAAAATCTGAAAGAAAAAAAAGAAAGAAAGAAAGAAAAGGAGAAGTTGGACCCCCACCTCCTCCCAGCACCCATCCTCCCAGTCCTCTGGACGGAGGCCTCCCCACATCTGCAGGGAGTCTGGTGGTTCCCAGTACCACCGGATGAATCTGGGCCAAACCTGAATAGAAAAGAAGGTCAGAAGGGAATGAGATTTCTCTAAGTTAACACTCAGGCCTTGAGAAACAGAGTCCCCTGTCAACCCTTAGAGAAGTCCCCCCATGTGTTCCCAAGGTACCCTCGGCTGGCATCCTAACAGTGGATGTGCTATTGTCTACTAGGCAGAGACCAGAGAGGTTGCTAAAAATCCCAGGGTGCACAGCACAGACTTCCTCAGGAAAGAGAGACGCCAGGCCCAAGTGTCAGTCATGCCGAGCTCAAGGAGCCTGCTCCTCCATCCCCACAAGGACTCAGGTATAACAATGTTCACCGCAGTATTGATTTGCTCTCTGCATTATCTACCCAATGTCAACTATGTACCAGGCCCTGTTCCAGGGATGGGAGCTGTTCATATTCTTTGTAGTGAAGAATTCAAAGAGAGAGGAAACAACTTAAATGTCTGTTGATCAGAGACAATATGTGGCATATTCCTACAATGGACTGCACAACACAGCTGATTGAAGAGCAAGAGCCACACGTGTCTCTGCAGGTGTGACTCAGTCAAAGGCAGAGAGCAGGGAGTGTTGGCAGAGCACTTACCCAGGGGCACCCACACTTCCCAGGCATGGCTGTTCCACTTGTACCTAAGCAGGTGATGAAATTGTCTTGCTTCTCCCTGAGTTCCTGGCTTTGTGTTATTTATGGCTCACAGGTTCATGAGCGGGGCTGTGAGTGAATGTGGTGGTGGTGGGGGGAGGGGGCTATCAAAATCCTTCAGATTTTAGCCCCTTGAAGAGGAGACGCTTTTTCCAAGCCAGCTACAGACTGAGGTGGAGGCAGGAAAGAATGAATGAAGTCATTCACTCTTTCAAAAAACTTCGACTATGCAGCTAAGATGTATTTCCCTGGTATTTTGAAACCCCCTTCCCTCAAAAAACACACACACTCCGATATCTAAGCCTACAACATTCCAGTCTCCTTGGCTCCCTTCTCCAGCTGTCCCCTTTCCCCACTCCAGCTGGTGTTTCCATGGCAACAGCCTGAGCTGCCTCTGTTCCTGAAGACCAGGTGATGGTCGCACTGCAGTGGTCCCCTTCAAATGCTCCTGGGACAGGAGCTTTGCAAGTGATCACAAAGTTGGCCATGCCCCCCGCCCCCAAATACCCTGTCAGAAATCACACACCTCTTTTAAATACCAGTGACATCAACAGTATCTCTTCTTCTGCATGCTTGTGTATTTGTTAAGGTATTCAACAGATATAGATGGACTGTTCTCAGACCTGGTGGCACAAAAACAACAGCAAACAAAAAGGCTCACTCTGTGCTCTGAGAAGTAGGCACTCTAGTGAATGTGAGATGTTAGCTCATTGTCAGTGTTTTCCCCTGGTTTTAATAAGATATAATTGACAGATAAAAATTGTATATATTTAGGCCAGGCATGGTGGTTCACGCCTATACCCCAGCACTTTGGGAGGCTGAGGCAGGATGCCAGGAGTTCAAGACAAGCCTGGGCAACATAGCAAGATACTGTCTCTAGGCTCAGGGCCCGTAGCACAGTGGTTATGGCGCAAGCTACATAGACTGAGGCTGTGGGTTCGAACCCAGCCCAGGCCAGCTAAACAACAATGACAACTGCAACAATAAATACCTGGGCATTATAGCTGGCGCCTATAGTCCCAGTTACTTGGGAGGCTGAGGCAAGAGAATTGCTTAAGCCCAAGAGTTTGAGGTTGCTGTGAGCTTTGACGTCATGGTACTCTACCAAGGGCTACAAAATGAGACTCTGTTTCAAAAAAAAAAAAAATGTTATCTCTACAAAAACAAAACGAATAAAAAATTAAATAATTAAAATGTACAATGTGATGTTTTGATATACATATTCACTGTGAAACAATAACCACAATTAAGTTAATTAACATATCCATCACTTCACATAGTTACCAGGTTTCTTGTAGTGAAAATAGTTAAGATCTATTTACTCTTACTAAATTTCATATATTCAATATGTTATTGTTGACTATAGTCACTGAGTCTCCAGAACTTTTCATCTTATAACTTGAAGTTTGTATCCTTTGAGCAGCATCTCCCCAGTCGCTGACCCCAAACCCTAGGAACCACCATTCTACTCTTGGTTTCTGTGAGTTTGACGTTTTTTAGTTTCCACATATAAATGAGATCACACAGTATTTGTCTTTCTGATAATGTCCTCCAGGTTCATCCACGTTGTGGCAAATGGTGGGATTTCTTCCTTTTAAAGACTGTATACTCTTCTGTTGTGTATATATAGTATTTTCTGTATCCATTTAATGGACACTTGAGTTGTTCCTATATCTTTATTGTGAATTAATGCTGCAGAGAACATGAAAGTGCAGATATCTCTTAGAGGTAGTGATATTTAAAAACATATACTCTTGATTTGCATTGTCATGATGATTAGTGATGTAGAGCATCTTTTTCATATACTTCTTGGCCATTTGTACGTCTTCTTTGGAGAAATGTCTATTCATGTCCTTTGCCTGTTATTGAATTGGATTGTTTGTTTTTCTGTTGTTGAGTTTCAGGAACTCAAAGACTTTGATGTTGATTTATTCCACATTCCATCTCAAGACCTTCACCTCCCCCTCCTCATGCTCTTTGAACTATTCTTCCCACTCAGGCCCAGTTAGGGGGCAGCCAAGTGAGGCACCAGTCTGGGGGCAACATCTAAGGAGCACCCAAGGACAAAACAAAACAAAACCCAAGAATCAAGATAAGCAATGTTTTAATGTGACATTTAAAAAATAGGAATCAATGCAACAGATCTATAATGAATAAAATACATTTTTAAATGACAATGGGATCGGTATTTCTGATTTACCCCTTTGCCTTAAGCTCTGATAAGGTTCAGAGGGCTCTGAGACTCATTCTGTCTTCATTTAAACTGTTGATAGTTTATTCATCATAGACTTTTTCATTTCTTTAATTTAAAAAAAAAAAATGCCTTAAAGTGTTATTTACTTTGATTCCTGAGGGATTTTTTTGGTGCCTGTGGTAAGCACCTCATTCTCTACTACATCCAGGTGACTCCTAAAGCTCTCCCAGGGAGCCCAAACAGCTCTCTTCACTTCAATCCAAACACCTGGACTTTTCAGGACTTCTGACTCACTTTCAAATTTCTCTGATCGTTTGACCAAAAGAAGGAAGAAACAAGGAAGAGGGAGAGGAAGACAGGAAGGAAGGAAAGAAGAAAGGAAGGAAGGAAAGAAAGAAAACCCTAGTTAATTGACACCTTAAGACTTTCTCCAAAATGCATCTCACCTATAAACTGAATCACCACTCCTGCCTTCTCCAGCTATGCTGCCTGCCCAGAGCCCAAGACTCTGATGTGCTTGTAGAGGTCCTCAAACTTTTTAAACAGGGGGCCAGTTCACTGTCCCTCAGACCATTGGAGGACCGGACTTTAGTTTAAAAAAAAAAAAAAAAACTATGAACAAATTCCTATGACTGCACATATCTTATTTTGAAGTAAAAAAACAAAATGGGAACAAATACAATAACACTGCCTCATGTGGCCCGCGGGCCACAGTTTGAGGACCCCTGGTCCTCCATGCTAGCTGGTGTGAGAAGAAACTAGAATACTCTTTGCCATCTATTTTATCTTGTGGAAGTGTATGTAATAGTTGACTATAATACATACACTATTTACAAGTGAATATGCCAACTTATAGCAGGAGTATGTATTTAATTTTTTTTTTTTTTTTTTGAGACAGATTTTCAGTCTGTCACCCTGGGTAGAGTGCTATGATATCATCATAGCTCACAGCAACCGCAAACTCCCGGGCTCAAGCAATTCCCTGCCTTAGCCTCTGTAGTAGCTGGGAATACAGGCATTCTCCCAGAAGGCTTGGCTAGTTTTTATATTTTTAGTAGAGACAGGTCTATCTTGCTCAGGCTGGTCTCAAACTCCTGAGCTCAAGGGATCATCCCACCTTAGCCTTCCAGAGTGCTAGGGTTACAGGCCCCCGGCCTCCAGTTTGTTTTTTATGGTGATAAATACACTTAACATAACATTTAGTATTTGAGGGTGAGGATGTATGGCAGTAGGAGGGAGGGCAGGAGGCAGGATCTAACCTAATGTGCACATCCTGAGGGTGTATAACACACCCTCTGGGTAAGGGGCTCTTCTATAAATGGAACTTCACCCTGGAAGTGAGAACAATGTAACCTAAATATTGTACCCTCATACTAATTTGAATAAAGTTTATAAAACACTATTTTAACCATTTATTAGACTATAGCTCAGTGGTATTAAATGCATTTATAATGCTGTGGAATCATAACCCCTACAAATCTTTATCTGGCAAAACAAAAACTCCCTGCACCCCTCCTCTCAGCCCCTGAGCCCACAGGACACTGCGCGTATCTCTGTGACAGGCTGTTTCACTCTGCCTACAGTGCTCCAGCATCCTCCCAAGTCAGCCTGTGTGAATATTCCTCTCCGAGATAGGGCAACACCCGGCTGTGGGGCTCCCACAACTTGTCAAACTCCCTCCCATCCGCGCCCCAGGGCTGTGAATTTCCCCCTGTGACCTTGGTGTGCCCTGTCCCTTTGAGACCCTGCTCACCGTTCTTTGGGGCCCAGAGCTGCTGGAGCTTGTCACCTTTCCTTTCTCTTTACACCTTATTTGGGCCGCAACTAACTGACTCCCCCGTGGGGTGGGCTAAATGCGGGTGACTCCCCAAGTCAGATTCCTCGGTTCTCATAGACTTGAGGGGGCTCGGAGCCCACCGTTTTTTCCTCAAATTTCGTTTTAGGAAGCGGCTTTTCAGCTTCCTCCTCTGCCCGTAGCTCCTCCCCTCAGCCACTCCTGTGGTTTCCACGGCAACAGCCTGGGCACAGTTCCTGAGGGAAAAGGGACCACCAGAACCAGAATCTCCTCTCCTCCCCCCAGGACCGAGCCTGGAAAGCGGATGGGGGGACCCAGGCTCGCAGCTGCAGCTCCTCACCTAGTCCTGGGTTCCCAGGTCTGGCTCCTTCCTGGCTTCCATTGGGCTGCTGGATGAGCAGGTCCTGGAGCCTCTACTGGTCCACCCCCTACTGGCCTCTAAAGCTCCCGTGGGCCAGCTGTGGCCAGGTGAGGGCAGGTGCGGTCAGATGCGACAGGAGTGGGCAGGTGTGGGCCAGGTGCAGAGCAGGTGCCACCAGATGGGGGCTACAGGAGCAGCAGGCCAGAAACCCTGCCTAGAGGACACACAATCACAGGTCACACAATTGTAACACACGCAGTCACATGGAGCCTCTAGGAGGGAAGGAGAAGGGGCAGCAGTGGGGGGGGGGGGTCGGGCAAGCGGGAGCTGCACCCCTGTGAGCACAGTGCCCACCAACAAGGCAGGCCCAGTGTTCCCCTCCCCCTCTTCCTCCTCCTCTTCTTCCCTTCTACTAACAATCCTTTTAAAAAGGTAAAGACTGTTGTGAGTTGCCATGGGTTCACCTCCTGGAACCAGAGAGGAATTCCAATCACATGTATATTTTATGTATACACACCTGCATAGTTAAAAGACCAGGACTACAAACAGCAAGATAAACATAGTGATTGCCTCTGTACTGTCTAAGGAATAAAAATTGGTTTTCTAGATTAAAAGCCTTAACGCCTTTTATTCCCTTTGATCCAATAATTCTACATCTAATCTTTTCCCCTCCCCTCAAGGAATTTCATAAGTTGCAAAGTCAGGTTAGCATATGAGGCTATGGGTCTATCTTTCCACAGAATAGTGAAATGTTGGAAACCCTACTCTTTCTTCCCACGAGGACATTGTGACTATTTAAAAACAGGAATCTTGCCAGAAAATTAACACCCAGTGTATGTTTAAATATTTATCTTCTCAGGGAAAGAAGCCCCCACCACCCAATTTCCTGAGACAGGGACTTGGGCAACCCCAACTTCTCTCTGCACACATCTGGACATCTGGCCACAAGGATGGCTCTATACCTTCCCCCATCTCACTGTATCTTTTTTTTCTCCTGGTTCCTCAAACCTGACATCCTTGGCTTTCGTTAGTCATCTACACATAGAAGACAGGCTGGAATGTCTCATGGAAAATCTAGGCCCTGCCTTGCCTAGAACATCTCAAAAAAATCTCTTTGCATTTTATATAGGTACACAACTTCTCAGGATTCTCAAGCTGTTGGTGCTCTAGAATTTCTATGTGGGAAGGTCTTAGGGGCTCTAGTAGGGATGCTTGGAGGCTTGCCTGAAGCTGTGTTTGCAAAATACTGCCACTAGCTGAGAGAGAGAGAAGGGAGGAAGGAAGAAAGGAAAAACAGGTTTCTTGTTGAATATGTTTTTGTGGGTTCATTTACAAATACACATTCAGAAAGTAAGGTTACAAAATTGTAAAGACTATTCTTATTTATTATAATACATCTCATTTATTGTACATACACAAATATTACAATTATTCTCATCAATTTTTACTTTAATTCAACTTTATACAGAATTTTGGAAATGGGTTTGCAGGGTCCCTATAAAATAACTCACTGCAGGAGCTAAAACCATTAGAAAATTAGAGTTAAGGTTTTTAACCCCAGAAAAGTGGAGAGAAATTCATTTACAACTGGACCCAGGGACATAATCCATAAAACAGACAACTAGTATTAAATAAGTGTATGTTTTGGAAACGAATGTCTCCAGAATACTGGCCACATTTTATGGTTTCTGAGAAAGCCATTGAAGGCAGTATATGAAGAACTTGGGCTCCACTGTGGCATTTAGGTCATTAATCAGGGAAATTCCGAGGTAGGTTTGATTTATCTGGCACTTGGGCTGAATGTTGACATCCTTAGAGCTTCATCCAAAAGGCTGTTGAGATTCCAGGAGAAACTTCTCTCCCGTATGAGCCTCCTTTCAGTTTAATTCTGGCCCAGATCCCTCTATGAGCAAGCAGAGCCAGGACCTTGCTGAAGAACAGAGCTTCCCTGTGGGCGTGGGGTTCACTAACCATCTCCTTTCCTTAGTCCAGTAGGAGACTGCATGTGAAAGTTTTTATTGTCTTGAGAAGGGAAGACAAATAGGAAATAAAGTATACCTAAATCTGACCAATTAGAGATAATGAGATGCCACCTCATACCCACTGGGATGCTACTCCCAGAGGGAAAAAAAGCCCAGAAAATAACGACCGTACGTAAGAATACGGAGAAACTGGAACCTTTATGCCCCGGCAAAGGGAATGTAAAATGGTGCGGCCACCAGGCAAAGTGAAAGGATATTTACAAAGAAAAAAAAAAAAAATCCAACAATGGGGCAGCATCAATATTGGTCTCACCCTACTTAGGATCCAAAAAACTTAATGCCAACTGAACTGAACCATGGTTTCCACCATAGCAGAGGACTAAGGGGGAAATATTAATACCAACGCCATGTGGCTAGCAAAGGCTGGAGGTGCAGGCATGTGCAATGCATCTCCTGCATGGTGCATCAGAGTTTAACATACATTTGTCCTTTGATCCTGCCATACTGCTGCTGGAGTTCGCAGGAGCCCCAATGCCTGCCTTGTGGTCCTCACAATGATGTTCTAATGAGGTGACTCATCAGAAGAGAGAAGTAGTGGCTTGCAGTCCAAAGAAGGCACTTTCATATAAAACAGCTTGTATTTCTTCATCATGCTCAGTGCCATGTATGTCAGTGTCCTTGAGGCCACCCCCAAGCTTCACGACTCACTGGAAGGACACCCCCAGGACACTGTATGTAGTCGCTCATACTTGTGGCTGTGATTTATTACAGCAAAAGGATGTGAAGCAAAGTGGAGGCAGCATCTGGAGGAAACTAAGCTCCCAGAGCCTCTTCCCAGGGAACCCCATGGATGTCGTGGGTCCCCCCTGGCAATGAGTCGGAACAGCACATGTGAAATGCTATCTGCTGGGGAAGCCATTAGAAATGACTTAGTGCCCGGGATATTTATAGCATGTTGACCAGATAGGCACCTGCCACCTGGCACATACCAAAATTCCAGACTCCCAGACAGGAAGCAAGTGTCTAGCATAACCCATATTATTTGCATAAGTAGGCTCAGTGAGCTGGCCCTATCATTTAGGGAAAGTTCTAGGCAAGACAACAGCTGGGAGCCAGTCATGCCATATCAACTCTTGTTTGCACACTGTAATAGCAAGAAAGACCAGGTTAAAGACATAGGACACAGTAAACATGTAAACAACATCTAATAATTAACTTCAAGAACTCATGCTAGAAAAAGTCCTACATATCTCGTTGCTGAATATCACTACTAACCCCAACCCTAAGCACTTTTTCTAGATGAGTTTGCAAACTTGATTGTCAGACCTGTACCTTGACTGCTCTAATGGCCATTCCAGAAAAAGAGTTCCAAAATTGCTTTGAAGGGTGGACTGGGCACTGGTGTGTGTGCACAGCTCACTGGGGAGTATCTCAAAGGTGACATAGTGAGATTCAGCAGTGAGGTGTGTAGCACTGTTTCTAGGATGGGTTTGAGAACTTAACTGTCTGATCTCGTATAATACATATAATCTGATATGATCTATTTACTCGTGTACTCATTTTTTTTTCCACCACTTGTTATAACATAAAGAAGAGCAAACTAACAGATATTCCTGCATTCTTGCAACCTCCCTCTTTCTTTTCTTTTCTTTTCTTTTCTTTTCTTTTCTTTTCTTTCTTTCTTTCTTTCTTTCTTTCTTTCTTTCTTTCTTTTTTTTTTTGAGGCAGAGTCTCAGTTTTTCGCCCTTGGTAGAATGCTGTGGCGTCATAGCTCACAGCAACCTCAAACTCTTGGGCTTAAGTGATTTTCTTGCCTCACCCTCCCATGTAGCTGAGACTACAGGTGCCCATCACAATTTTTTTGTTTTAGAGACCAGCCAGAGATTCAGGCTGGTCTTCAACTCATAAGGTCAGGCAATCCACCCACCTCAGCCTCCCACAACCTCCCTCTTATTATTATTATTATTATTATTATTATTTTTACAATCTGCCTCTTAAAACAAATAAAAACCACAAATTGGGAAGCACTCAGCCCTGCCCAGAACATTTCACATCTATGCATCCCTCTTGCTATGCAATTCCATTCCTAGAAGTTTCATTTAAGCAAAACCTCCCACATTTGGGGGAAGAAGGAAAGTCTGAGAATGTCACTGCCACATCCAGCCATGTGACAAGCATGCAGCAAGCACCAGCTGTGTGCCATGCTCTGTTTTAGATACTCAGTGTTGTCTATAACAGCAAAAAGTCCTGGGACCCAGTAACATATACGTCAACAAGGTGAGTAGATTGCACTGTGTGCACCTGAGGGTGCTGGGCAGTCACTTAAACCAGTGACTGGGACCTCTGAGTATCCACACAAAAACGTGGCATGGGAGGATGACAGCCTCACGACAGTGCCACAGTGCTGTTGCCAAAATATCACCGCCACCCAGGGCTGCTCAGCTGGCCTTTGTCCCTGACCTCTAATGAGAAGTACTTAGAGGGAGTAGGCTGGGGCAGCGCACAACAATGTTAAACAGCATGAGGCCTAGGCACATTATTTCCTGTAATTAAACTTCACCCTTGGACATTAGTAGGGCTCATTGATTGGCTGCATTGGCTATATGCAGGTGAACATTCCAAGTCACCTGGGAAGATGGTAGTGCAAATATTATCTACTATAATCATTCATTTATTCATCTGTCTGTTGATCAACTATTGATATCACTCCAATGCTAATGGCAGACCCTCTTCCAGAAAGTGGAACTATTGCAGTGGTTTCTAACCAGGAGCAATTTTGCTCCCTGAAGAGGCATTTGGAAACATTGTCACAACTGTAGGGGTTGGGCTCTGTTATCAGCAAGTGGGTAGGGGACAAGGATGCTGCTAAACATCCCATAATAAACAGGACCTCCCACCACACACACACACACAGGACTTCCGGGCCCCTGGCATCAGTAGTGCCAAGACTGAGAAGCCCTGGGCTACTGGGACGTGCAGACACCTGCAGTGAGAATCCTCATGGCAATTGCATTCTAAGGGGGAGGGGAGCAACCCATAAACAACATGCAATACGTTTGCTACAGGGACAAATACGGAGCTGGAAGGACAACACCAGGGCAAAGGTGGTGGGCAGGCAGGGAAATTTTCCCTCAGCAGCTGAGTCAGTGAGGAGAAAGATGCACAAAGAGAAGGAGAAAATCATGGAGAAAGAGCATGGCACAGCATGTTTAAAGGGCCTGGGGTAGAAACACATAGGGTGCACCCAAGAAAGAAGGTGGGGCCGGAGTGGCTGAGGACCTGTTAGGAGATATTCAGGAGAGAAGGTGGTAGTGGTGGGGAAGTACTGGTAGATGGATAGTGAGGACTTTGGGGGTTATACCTTAGCTATTAAATTTATGAACATTGTTACCATCATCTATATAAATTGAATCTTCACTCCAGGCTTTCTGTAGAGCAACTGGGATTATGGGGCACAGAAGCAGGTGTGGACCCTGACTTCTTGACCACAGGGGGAGAGAGGAGGAGATCAAATAGATGGTTATGGAAAAGTAAACTTGGAGAAGAACAAATATTTGGTCAAGGACTTCTCTGGACTTCAGAACCAGAGAAGGGGCAGGCCCCATGGACCAGCAGGGGCAGGCCATGAACATGAGGGGAGGCCGTGATCAGGGTACTAGTAGATGAGGAGAGAGGCAGGAATGGATGAGTTTGGGATGGTGGAGCTATTAAAGGAGATAAGGATTTTTGTGTTTTTAAAGTCAGCATATTCAAATTTGGGATGGGCCAGTGGTGGCTGATTATAGTCATCATTACAAGTACAAAGTAATTAATACCTACAAGGGCATCCTGGAGAATCCCCGGGCACAATTGAGAGGCGGGTGCTGTCACCCTCCCAGTTCCAAGGTTCCAAGGAGGCTCCCAGGCCCAGCTCTCCTTCTGCCAAGCACTGTAGCCAGGCCCCATGGAATCTGTCCAAGTTCCTTACCCTGTGAGGCCAGCTTCCTCACATGAAAAGGAACAGGGGGCTCAGCGCCTGTGGTTCAAGTGGATAAGGCACCAGCCACACACACCTGAGCTGGCAGATTTGAATCCAGCCTGGGCCTGCCAAACAACAATGACACCTGCAACCAAAAAATAGCCGGGTGTTAGTGATGGGCTCCTGTAGTCCCAGCTACTTGAGAGGTGGAGGCAGGAAAATCACTTGAGCCCAAGAGTTGGAGGTTGCTGTGAGCTGTGATACCATGGCACTCGACCCAGGATGATAGCTTGAGGCGCAGTCTCAAAAAAAGAAAGAAAAGGAACAGGGGACCTGGCTCCCAGGGTCAACATGAGGATTAAATGAGCTAAGGAAGCTGGCCACAGAGCAAGATCAACAAATGATAGCATAAAACACCCAGTTACCAAGATAGGTAATATTTTAATGCAATATTTGGAAAAGACCACATTAATGTAAAAAAGAGAAAGCCATGATGAATAAAATATTAGAATTCTAAACAAAGAAACAATCCTACAGAGCCTGGCTGAGCTATGTCAGAGCCTGAGGCTAAAGAGAAAGGCCACTGGGCTCTAGCCATGTTGTTATGTATCTTCCTTAATGATTACTTGGTTCCAGAAATAGATTTTGAGATATTATTGATGAGTTCTTAAGGCCAGGAAAATAAAATTATAATATATTCTGGGTTTTTAAAAAATAAATACAAGTATTTAGACATAAGATATGAGTTTTACATTACCTAGTTTTCACTTTTGTGAGCTTTAATATGCCTATTTTTCATTTTTTAATATCTTTTCAACTACTTCGGTGTTACAGGGGAAAAATAAACCATTAAAAATTACACAAAAACACATGTATAAGGGATTACATTTTTTTCTCTTTGCCTTACCCTTCAATATGGTGCCTACTGGACTATATTTAAATGTGGGGTATTTATCCGTTATGGAGAGTTTCTTATTTTTTTGCATTCATGTTGATTTTTTTTTTAATGTTCCATTACATGATATTTTTCTTTTTCAAAAAAGTAGCTATAGTGACCATGCTGTACCATAGCTCTCTGGAACATGCCTCCTGCCAAACTGAGAGTCCATGTCTGTGACCAACAGCTCCGGGCCACCCCATCATGATGATAGGGAGGAGGCTCCCCTCACCCTCTGCCTCAGCTCTGTCTTTGAGAACAGGACTTGTGAGATGAAACATGAAGACTGAAGAAGAAACAGTCCTGGAAGGTGTGGGAAAAGGAAGCTCCAGTTAGAGGAAAGTCAAGTGTGAAGACTATGGGGCAGGGAACAGCAGGAAGGACAGAGAGGCCAGTCTGCCATGGATCTTGGGGGACGATGGCCATAGCTTTCCTTCCATCACATGCATTATGGAGCCTCTGACCGAGGTTAAATTTGACTGGAAGGTGGGTGGGAGGGGATGCTCCAATCCGAGTCATCTTGGACTGGAGCTTTGTTGGAGGATAGACTACTGGGGCCATGAAGACCCTTGCCACTCAACACATCACAGATGGGCAGTGCCTGTGGCTCAGTGAGTAGGGTGCCAGCCCCATATACCAAAAGTAGCGGGTTTGAACCCAGTCCTGGCCAAACTGCAACAAACAATAGCTGGGTGTTGTGGCCAGCACCTGTAGTCCCAGCTACTCTGGAGGCTAAGGCAAGAGAATCACTTAAGCCTAAGAGTTGGAGGTTTCTGTGAGCTGTGATGTCACGGCATTCTAATGAGGGTGACAAAGTGAGATTCTGTCTCTAAAAAAAAAAAAAAGGAATCACAGATGTGTAGGAGAGGCCTTGGTGCTGGACCAAGTGGACAGAAATGGATGGAGTCCTACCGTGGTTTTCTTTTCTTTTCTTTTTTAGACAGAGTTTCACTCAGTCACCCTGGGTAGAGTGCCATGGCGTCATAGTTCATAGTAACCTCAAACTCTTGGGCTCAAGAGATCCTCCTGCCTCAGCCTCTCACATAGCTGGGACTATAGGCACCAGCCACCACACTCGGCTAGTTTTTCTACTTTTTGTTGTTGTTGTTGTTGTCATTGTTGTTTGGCAGACCCAGACTGGGTTTGAACCCGCCTTTCTTGGTGTATGTGCCAGCACCCTAACCACTGACGTATGGGTGCCAAGCCATCAGGCTGGTCTTGAACTTGTGTGCTCAGGCGATCTACCCACCTCGGCTTCCCAGAGTGCTAGGAGACATGAGAGTACAGGCATGAGCCACCACGACTGGCCTAGAACTAATTTTTTTTTTTTTTTTAGGAGACAGAGTCTCACTTTGTTGCCCTAGGTAGAATGCCATGGCGTCACAGCTCACAGCAACCTCCAACTCCTAGGCTTAGATGATTCTCTTGCCTCAGCCTCCAGAGGAGCTGGAACTACAGGTGTCCACCACAACAGCCAACTATTTTTTGTTGCAGTTTAGCCTGGGCTGAGTTTGAACCCACCACCCTCAGTATATGGGGCTGGCGCCCTACTCACTGAGCCACAGGCACCACCGTAGTTTTTCTATTTTTAGTAGAGATGAGGTCTGGCCATTGCTCAGGCTGGTCTCAAACTCCTGAGCTCAGGTGATCCACCTGCCTTGGCCTCCCAGAGTGCCAGGACTACAGGCATGATCTACTGTGCCTGACCACATTGGCAGTTATGTGGTTAAGGTGTGATAGAATGAGGTGAGTCTGGGCTCTCTTTCAGGTGGAGGTAGTGCCTTCTGCAGAGCCGGGGAAGGCTGGGGATGATGAAGAAGTTTCAAGGAGGACTGAAGATCTCAATGTGAATGCACCATGAGAAGATTTCAGGTGTCCATGGGGAGCCATCAATTGAAAATCAAGGCTAGGGGAGAGGGCAAGATAGCAGCCGAGTAACAGCTTCCTTGCATCTGGGCACTGTGAGTCTGGGGAGATAGGTCTCCAGGCATCTCTAGCTGGTGGGATCTGCCTATAATCATTCCTGTGAGGATACAGGGAGTTAGCAAGAGACTTCTGGACCCCAAGAGGAGGACAAAAATAGTGGAAAACTGGCAAGTGGTCACATGTGTTCAATCTGTCTAAACCCGCCGGCAACTGTAAGTACAGTAGCAGCGAGACTGCAAACCGGAAAGGCCTTACCTGTGAATTGTTTTGGTGTCTTTGGACTTGGCACTCAGTTGAACTGCCTTGGGGAGAACTTGAGCAGGAGTGCTGAGAACTTTGGCCATTGTCTGGGGCCCCAGTCTGAGCTGCTGAGCCAGACGGAGCTAATAGTGTTTGGCTGTGGGCCACAGGAAGCCATTGGGAGAGAACTGCCCCAGCAAGCTCTGCCCTCAGGGTCTCAGAGCAAGAATCGGGCGGGAGCTGGTAACCTAGTGACTGAGTAGCCTAAAGGCAGGGACAGAGCCACCTTACAGCCCTAACCCTCAGGGGCAGAGTGAGACCAGTTTTGGCACACTGGGTAAGTGGATAGCCACTTCAGCAGTGATTCCAGCGACAAGCACTTTCCTGGGAAAGCTTCTGCTCGGCAAGTTTACAAGTTTAAAGTGCCTTTTAAGAGGGCTGAAGAGAGATTTAGGGTATCTACCCAGTGGGGTTTGAGAAATCAGCGGAGACCTCCAATCCTATCAGCACTGTGATTAACATCTCATACCCCAGAAGACCATGTGTTGCCCAGACAATATTCAACAACATATATATTCTGCTTTGTTTTTGGTTGCATGTGTGTGGTATTTTTTTTTTTTGGGGGGGGGGTTGGATGTTTTTTTGTTTATTTTGATGATGTTGATGTTGTTTTGCTTTTTAATTTCAACCTTTTCCATACAGATTTTTTTCTCTTTCTCACTTTTTCTAGTTTAATTACAATTTCCCATTGCTGCCTTTTTCAATAACTAGAACTTCATTTTTGCTAGTGTTTCTATCCCTATTATTTGGTTTTTCACCCA
The DNA here is from genome assembly GCA_963574355.1 of Loris lydekkerianus. Lineage (NCBI taxonomy): Eukaryota > Metazoa > Chordata > Mammalia > Primates > Lorisidae > Loris > Loris lydekkerianus. Next base: position 23,252 of record CAUYPK010065638.1, read on the forward strand.
ATTTTATCCCATAAAGTATTCTGTTTGTTTTGGTTTGATTTATAGCATTTTTGTCTTTCCTCTCTACTTGGTGGAGGTGGGGTACTGTGTCTGATCATGTTAGCAAAGAGCTGCTGACCACTCAACCGGGAACCCCCAGAAGGAGGGTTTTTTTTAAGGCTGTGTCAAAGTACCCTACTGTACACCTATATTGCTCTATCTCCCTCTTTCTGTGCCTCTCTTCTTTTTGTCAATATTCCTTTTTCCCACCCCCTCTTCTTTCTCTATTTTCTTTTCACTCTATCCTCCTTTCTTTCATCCCTTCTTGCTCTTCCACCTTCTCATCCTTCTGGTCCTGTACCAAAAGGACTCATTGAAACCTTAGTCCACAGGCACAGGAACTGAAAGAGCAAGAGGAAGTGAAAGGAAAATTAGGGCAAGGAAACAGACAAAAGAAATCACTCATAAGGAAGAATCATCAGAAAACTCCAGGCAACATGAAGAACCAGTCCAGAACAACCCAGCCAAGGGACCATGAGGTAGCTATTGCAGAGGATTCCACCTATAAAGAAATGTTAGGAATGACAGAAAGGGAATTTAGAATACACATGATGAAAACAATGAAGGAAACTGCTAATAAAGTGGAAAATAACCAAAAGGAAATCCAAAAACAGAATCAAATAAGAGATGAATGATATGAAGAATATAGAAAGGATATAGCAGAGCTGAA
>CAUYPK010065639.1:0-10725 GCA_963574355.1 Loris lydekkerianus
GTTGTTTCCAAGGGATTGGAGACGGGATGACGCAGCCTGGGGGCGGGACTATGCACTCAGAGATCTCTCCTCAGAGGTCCCTCCTTAGAAGCAGCATAACAAAATCCAAACTTGGCAAAGAGCCACAGTATACAAAATAATGATAAGAGGCAAAGAGCTGCATTCATTATGGCCGGGAGCCGCATGTGGCTCGAGAGCCGCGTGTTCGCCACCCCTGATGTAAGATAATGTGGTAGACTTTTATATACACTTTGTAGACTTCTGTAAATTTTTGCATGCTATGTTATCATCAGAAAATTACTTAATGTTTCTGAGCTCTAATTCTCTTACCTGAATTCTCTTATCTCATTTCTACTTAATAAGATATTAGTGTGAGAATTACATGATATTACAGGAGAGGTATAGAGCTAGCTCCTGGAACTTAGCATCACTTAAAAATTACCTGTTATGATAAATAATGGAAACGCAGCCTATTGTCTTAAATTTAAGTTTTTTGATTTGTGACATTTACATTTTTGGGGGGTACATGTGATATTTCAATACATGCATACAATGTGTAAGGATCAAATCAGAGTAATTTTGATATTTATTAGCTTGGATATTTCTCATATCGTTGGGTTGGGGACATTTCAAATCTTCTATTCCAGCTACTTTGTCATATCCAATACATTGCATTTAACTGTTGTCACCCTACTCTTAAATCAAAGATTACAATTGATTTTGTCTAACTGTATGTTTTTATCTTTTAATCTACATCTTTTCATCTCCTCTTCCCAGAAATACCCTTCCTAGTACCTGGTAATTATTCTACTCTGTACCTACAGGAGATCAATTTTTTTAGCTCTACATAAGAGTGAGAACATGTGATATTTGTCTTTCTGTGCCTGGCTTATATCACTTAACATAATGACCTCTAGTTTCATCCATGTTGATGCAAGTGACAAGGTTTCTTTATGGCTGAATAATGTGTGTTTGTATATACACATATACTATTGTATATGAATAGTATACATAGCACTATATTATACATACACACAAATATATGAATATACATACCCCAAATTTCTTTTCCCATTCATCTGATGATAGATACTTTGCTTGATTCTATATCCTTTAGATAGATACCCAGTAGTAGAATTATTTGATTATATAATAGGAATCGTATCCTTTCTTATCTTCATTGTACTAATCTTGAGCTGTGTTATACATGGATGTTTAAATTAATTAAAATTAGATTAAATTAGAAATTAGAAATTCAATGCTAAATATCTACATGTAACATATAAAATATTTCGAAAAGGAAAAATTTTCAAGTGGGTAAACTTCCAGGACTAGACCCAAGCATGGCCTGATGAGTATGTGGGGGTGTATCTCTTTAAGGGAAGTAAATAAAGTTGTTTAGGAGTAAAGTAAGAAAAGATGTAAAGTAAGGAGGATACAAAAATGTTTATAATAGATGGCTAGATACATGATAAACAACATATAGTAAAATATTAATGACATTACATATTTATTGGCATATAGATGCTAACTATAAATTAACATTTTCTCTATTCTTGAAACTTTAATAGTAAAATATTTGAATATTTGCATGTGTATAATAGTTTCATCTAAGCAACAGTGTCTAAATAAGAAAGATAAAAGAAAATAGCCTGACTGGCTATTTGTGTTAAGAAAATATGCCAGGCATGTTTATTTTTCTTGGCTTTTATAATTAAAGAATATTTTAAAAGTAAAAATAAAAATACTTTAAGTTGGTCCAAAAATAATATATCCCTATTTCAAATATGGGAGTGGGCATGTACTTTCTATATATGATTTTGGATAAATTGTTTACTCCTAAATTCTCTAAACCTCACCTTCCTTTTTATTATAGTGAACTGGGATTAATAGTAGTACCATCTTCCTAAGATTGTCATGAGGATTGAATGTTTTATTACAGGTAAAGTGCACAGAATAAGACCTTGTACCTGGTAAATATTAGCTAATACTCTAAGGAAGTTGACATTTTAGAAAATACAGTATTATTAAAGAAATAGCTCCCACCTTACTCCCACTATTACATTCGTTTAGTAGGTTATACATTCTTTAATCCCTGAAACCTCATGATCTAATTTTATAACTAAATGAATTATATGTTTTTGTTAATATTATTAAGTATTTTAAGCTCTCGGAAAAGAGACTCCAAAGTAGCAAAAGTTATTGCTGGAGGAATAACAGCTCTCCTGGAAGAAGTCAGAAGTAGTATTAAGTTTTCCACAGAGCACTCTTTGATCCTGCTGGTTTATAGAACAAAACAGACTTCTGTAGCTGTTAGCCTATTTGTGCTCCCCAAGGAGAGAACTTGATCAGGAATAAGAACACTGTATAGAAAAGCAAGGCACAGAGAAAGCGATATCTCTTGAGGTTCAGTGGATGATTTTTTGTGCTTTCATTGATTTCCTCACCTTGAACGACGATCAGAGACTGTATAAATTCAGTACAGAACTCTCCATGCAGTTGTTTATAGCTTCAACTTTCAGACTTTTCATTATAGAAGACTCATTTTCTCTTTCTGGGCTACATTTAGCACTGAGATGATAAATAGCTCTTCTAGGGTGGAAGGAGTTTCTAAGATTATAAATTGTGGCTTAAGTACATATCCAATCTTTTCTTGAGCCTACAGAAGAGGATATGAATGATTCCTTTGATCCATTTACTTCTTTTTAATAAACATGCAAATTACAATCATAGGCTATCTTTTATGGATTGTTTTATAAGGTATTTTCTGGCTATGAAATCCTAAACCAGATACATCTCAAATATATAAATTGTCAGGCTATACTGAGGCTGAGATTTGCCTCAGAGTCCTTATTTGGCTGCTGGAACTAGAAATCCAGGGACTGTCTGCTAGAAAGAAACCATAAGGAAGGTGAAGACAGACATATGTACACTGCAGTTGCTTGAACTCTTGCTGGTGACAGTATGGTTGTTAAATTGTATTCCCGTCTAGAGAACTATGCCCATCTAGATTATATCAAACCTGACAGTATGTATGTAGTTGGATTTATACTATTAACAATATCAGAACTCTTCTTAGCCAATAGATTCAAATGACCATAGTCTTTCTCCATCATTTTCTGATTCATGGTATCTGTTGTTTCTTAAAGACAGATATAGTGCTTCCTCCATCTCTGTAGACCTGGAGATTAGAAATAATTGACACGTAGTGAATATAAAATAGAGATATGTTGAGTGAAGGAATTAATAAATGAAGGATGAAGGAATTAATAAATCTGTTTCAATTCTTTTTCAACATGTTCTAGAGAGGAATGTTCTGATAATGTAGCAAACATTTTACATAAAAATGTTTTTGGAAAACTGAGTATAGAAGTAATTTTTGGTAACCTATTTGTAAATTAGATATGCCTATATATTTTTGCAAATGCTTTTTTTCATTTGTAAGTGTACTATGTGCCCACTATAAATAATGTTATTAAATAATATAAAAATATTTTAAATGACAATTACATATTTTTTCTAACACTCACAAATGAATTCAGTTCATATCTTTAGATACTTTTATATCTGTTTTTTACATATCACAGACATAGTACATACACATATTTTCAATAATATTCTAAGGGATAGTTTGGCATTATTCATTCTAACCATTCTCAATTGATGAGCATTTATATTTTTCTAAGGCCGTCTTTAATAATTGAATGTAGATATGCTTTTAGTCAAAGTTCTATGAATATCAAGAATAGATTCACTGAAGTACAATTGCTGGGTACTTTTGGCTCTAAAAAAGAATATCTGTTACTTTTGAGTCTGAGCACTGTGAAAAATCTAATGCACTTTTGCTGAAAATCTTAATGCCAGCATTAAAAAGAAAATGCAATTGTTGTAGACACAAAATTTAGCATTAAAACTATCCTAGGTGGAATATTTCTTTTATTATCTTTGAGGTATATACTATATTTACCACATGGTTATTACCATTACATAATTACAGCTTTTAGAGTTGGTGTATGTAAAAAGTCTGAGCTCTCACATCCAAAATGTCTTTTATGTTTTACTATGTCTAGATGGCATTTATATTTTCTTCCAGGCCTTGAAAATTACTATAAAGCAGTGACCATTTGTAAATAATCATAGTAATTCTGTTCTACTAATATTCAGTATTAGAACTTGACTAGTAGACTAAGTTCTGAATCTTAGGATTCATTGTTCAGCATGTGTGTAGGGGGAAAGGAATAGAAAGAGAGAGAGAGAGAAAAGAAAGAGAAGAGAGAGAGAGAGAGAGAGAGAGAGAGAGAGAGAGAGAAAGAGAGACAGAGAAAGAGAGAGAGAGAGAGAGAGAGAGACCCAGAGGTACAAACAGATGCAAAGGGAAGAGAAAAGAGGAAGGGAGGAGAGGGGGAGAATAGAAATATGAATGATGATGAGTTTAATTTTTTCTCTCTTGAGCCATTTTTAATCCCTTAGTTTTCCTATCCAGATTTCTGTCTTTCTCAACTTTATTTTGTTCATGTGTTCCACCCTTAATTTACTCCGATCCTTTTATTCCCATCTAATGCAGTATTTGGATTATTCTGGTGAATCTAGAACTCACCTCTGATCTCCTTTTACCTCAGCCAAGTTCTTCCCAGTTCTTTTTTTTACCTTACTGTTCTCAAGGGACAATGAAATGTGATGATTTTCCCAAAAGAGCTTTTGTTTTGTTTTCTTCTTTCTATCTTCTAATGTTGAGATTGTTGTTCTGCTTTTCTTTCGATACCATCCGCACCCCCCAAACTGATGGGATTACTTCTTAATCCAAATCCAGTAGTTTTAAAACTCATACAACTATCATAGCCAACTTTGATGACTTGTTGAGATTCCACCAATGTCTAGTGAACACGAGCTGCATAAGTGATGTAATGGGCAGTTACAAAAGCAGTGGCAAAGCCACCAATCTCTACCACAGATTTCTCCAAATGATTGTCTGCCATCAAGTCCTACCACAACGTTCTCTGAATGATTGTGCTGGACACTGTTCCATGTACCAGAGGCTCTCTTTCCCTTTCCTTATTGTTAGTTTTGATCTTGTCCTCCTGTAATTAGGTGTTACAAAACAAATTTCTCAGGTCTCGGCATGTCTTTGGTTGGGTTTTTCTTCCTTGAGTATAAGTTGTCATGGCCAACCTCTCTCTTTCTCACCAGCTCTCAGAGCCTTTTTTTTTTTTTTCTCCCTCTCTCTCCAAATCAACTCTCCTCTCCCCTCATCTCTCCTCTTCTTCCCTTTTTCATCTTTTGTTGTATATCTTAGGACAGTTTAACTTGCCTGAAGATAAAAGCATAGGTATGTGTATGATAAGGAGGCTTCTTACTATAAACAAAAGGAGACCCTGATTCCTGGAGGGCTTTATATGCTGTCAGATCCAATTTGATGTTTTTAAAAACATTCTCTTCACACCAATGAGGCTGGAGGCATTCTACAAAAAGAGTCAACATCTCTCTTTCCAGTAGCATAAGGGATATTTCTAGCCTTCTCCTATTGCCATTTCAAATTGATATTGCTATGATTGTATTTCCCTTTGCTCCTATTGTCTGAATTAATTTATTTTCTTCTTTGTTGGATCTTCTGAATGGATGCTTTGTTCATAATTGCAGTTTAATTCATTATTTTATTTTATTTTTTAGAGTCACCAGTAGACCTGTTTATAGACTAGACCTTGTCTTCAGATTTTCCTCAGCTTCACATTCTACCCACCGAGATCGATACCATTACAATGCTTATAAACAGGCAGCTTCCTGAATCCAACCCAAATTAGAACTCATCTACTTAAACATGCAGAGTCCAGACAGAGCACATGACAAGGGCCTTAATATATAGTCATTTATTTGCTACTATGATTGCATTTACTAAAAAAAAAAAAAAAAAAAAATTGGCAATTAGAGGCACATCATTAAGAATTTGGACTTTGGAATCAGATAAACCTAGATCTGATTACAAAATCTATTACTTAAAAGCAGTGTAACTTTGAAACAGTTTATGTAACTGAGGCAAGAGAGTAAAAGCAGAGCTAAAGATTTGTCCTAGTCACTCTGTACAGGCATCAGCCAAACAGACTGTAACACTCCTACCTCTACTGCAGCAGATGTCTCTGTTATCTGTATGCCCTTCCCTTGGTATGTGCTGGGCCTAGATAGTAATCTTGTAACTTCCTTAACCTTCTGTAGCTTTTGAGGACAGGTAGCCCACCTGGTACCAAGGGCACGGGCCAACCTGACCTTCCCACATCTGTCATGTCTCTCACATCCTTCATGACTTTCACGTGCACCCTAACCCTAAAAAAATGTTGAAAAGAAAGGCAAGAGATTAAGTTAGTGGGCTCAACTTTTAGGACACTAATCTGCCAAGTCTCCGGGCCAGAAAAGAAAGCTGCTTCCTCTTCCAACTGGTGCCTGGAGTCTTCTGTCTGTGGTGGTTTCCTGGTACATAACTACTCTGAATTTGAGTATTTTCATTAATAAAGTGGATAACAGCAACAACCTCATGGACTTATTATAGAAATTAAGATGCTGTATGGAACTTGGTGTGTTGACTTAAACATAAAAAAAAAAAAATGTTTAATAAACGATTCTGTTATTTATTTTAGTGGTGGGTGGAAATTCTAGGACAAAATGATCTATTAATATATTTTCCACTAAATGTTAAAATCAGGAATTGTATTTCCCAGATCCACCTCTTTTATGATGGTCTGGGTGTAGTCACATAAAATGTTATATACAATCGACACAACAGAATCAGGAGTAAGTATTTCAGATCCTAAAATGGAAACCATTGGACGCATATAAAGTTACAGTTTATTTTCCACAGATTGGGAATTTTGGGAGATCTGTAAGTATGGACTTTATTGCATCCACCTGAAATTGTTAAACCTCACCTGTAAAAGACAAACAATAGCCAAACAAGAATCATAAAGTTTAGGAGAATCTAGGGACTGCTAAGCTAAAAGAAAGGACATATCCATAAAGAAAAGCATTAATGTTTACCTAAGGCATATCATTTTCATGCTGATTCCCCTCCAAAGTAAACCCTCTTAATTCTGTCAAATTTCACATGCATACATTTGTACTTTGCAATTTGGCATTGCACTGCATAGGGAGTAGGTAGCTAATTCCTGTGTTCTGACTTTCCCCCCCTAATCTTTCCAAAAGAAAATTTCCCCTTGTATTCATTGACCTGAAAATGAAGTAATGTTCAGTAAATAGTACCTCTCAGGGAATGCTTTGCATACACAGTGTTTTAATGTGATGCTTACTACATCCAAACAGGCTAAGTCATAGGCCATTCTCCATGGCCCTCCGCCATCAAGTTCCTGTTTGTGCTGAATCCAAACACCTGGGTTACATAGGCAGCTAGAGCTATTTTAGGAGTTTCAGCAAGCACAAAATTTAGTATTTCTCAAACCATCCCAGAGTTATGTCATCATACCAAGAGATGGCAACATGGAAAAAAATGAGGGGAGTCTGTGTCAAACAAGTTGGTTAAACATATTTTTTTATTGTGAGAGTCTCAGAATCTTTACCCTATTTAAGGGAATTATTAGTTTAAAAAAATAAAAGAAAAAGAAAGAAAAACACAAGCATAGAATATGTAGCATTTGTCGATTTTTACTATATGAAATACATTAGTGCTTTACCATCTTTTGGGGGCACAAGCATTGTGAAGAATAGTTTGGGAAATACCAGAGTAATTTCACTGTTTCACATTGAAACAGTACCATTTTTAAGACAAAACACTTTTCACTTTAATGAAAATCAGGATTTAGCTTTAAATTATTAAATACTCACTCTTCACCCAGTGTTACATACCGGGTAGAAGTTTTAAATGTCAGTCAGTTAGTAGCGGTGTGACACATAGCCTCCTACAGCTTGCCCGGCCCCCAAAGGTACACGTTGCCAAGTTGCCTTTTATTTCCATAATGGTAGTCCAGAATTTTCATTCTTATGACATAGATTGATTTGAGACATAATGTTATTTATCATTCCCCACTTCATTTCATTCAATGTGAAGACTAACAATGTCACACTGATAAGGACATAGAGTGGCTTCATATTTTATCTGTAAACTTTTTGATTGTTCATATACAATGACAATAGCTTTCTATCTTTTCTTCTATTTAATAATAATAGTGCAAAGATATAGAAACTAGTTTTCTGTAGTTTTGCATTTGAATACAACATGGATCTTCATGGTGTCTCCATTTAAAAATCTGGACATACCTAACATGTGGTAGAGGTGAGCAGTGGCAGTTCAGATCAGGAAGAATTAACACTTTCTCAATCTCAAACACAAGAAGTTATCTACTATTATTATTAGAGAGAAAATTATATGTTGAATTTTTCTGAGAATTGAGTCTCTTTAGGCATTATCAGTTTGAGCTCATAAGTGACAAAGTAAAAGCATTGATGATAACATCTCTCACTCACTTGGCAAGCATCATGGATGACCTGGTAGATGCCCAATGCCAAATATTGCTCTCACACACCAAGACCCCTCTTTCATGCTGATAGTGAAAAAGCAATGGCAAAAACATTGCTAGAGAACATTGCACAGTTCAAGGTGGTATCGCCAAAGTGATACTAGCAGTCATTGAATGTTTCATCGTCTTTTTACAATTTATCTTTTTCTGTGGATCAAGGAGTATCTATCTTTTATGTGAAGCAAAAAAAAAAAAAAAAAAAAAAAAACAGGCAAAAAGCCAGTTTACTTAACAATGTCCTTGACAGAGAACACGGATTATTATTTTTTTTATAACTTGTCCTCTGAATAAATATCTTCTTAATATTCTGGTTGAGGAATTATCAAGTATTCATAAAGCACTTTTGCTGCAAACTGAAGTATGATGTTGTCTTGAGTAAGTGCACTTGTGTAATGGTTTGAGTTGCAAACTGAACTTTTTCACTTCACACCATTTTAACATTAAAGTGTGACTAATAGAGTGAAGTTATTGAGACTTATTTCTCAAAAATAAACAAAGTGACCTTGTCCTTTCAAGGAAAGTAACTATTTTGCATTTTTTATTTGTTGGCAGTGATCAAATTCAAGCTTTCAAGTGAAAATTAGAGGTTTGAAAATCTTTTGTATGCCACTATAAGCTTGATGGCTTCTCACTACTTAAACAATTTTCTGATAAGATTAGTGGTGATATTAGGAAGTGTAACTTTGGGAGTATTGTATATCTGTTAATAATTTGAAAATGTGCATAATTTAGTGAACTGATGGGCAATGCATGATGACCAAACACACATAGGCAAAAGATCTATTAAGAGACAGACCAGTGGGTTTTAATATAACAATATGAAAAGTTACTTGCTGTGGTTTCAGATTTTAAATTGCAGGTAATCTTTTAGAAACAACTTTTCATAGAATGTTGCCATGCTATCAAAGAATAATATTACAGTAAATTAAAAACTAGTGAAAATTTTTTCTTTCCCAAATACATGTCTGCAAAGACTGGATTTTCTGTATATGATTCAACCAAAATAACATTACACAGGTTGAATGCAGATTGAATCTGCCTGTCTTCTAGGAAGCTGAACTACAGGGACATTTACCAAAAATGTAGTTTCATTCTGCTTCCCTTTTTTTTTTTTTTTTTGGATCGAAAATACAATGATTTTTTTAAAAATGCTATTGATATTGTCATATTATAGGTTTATTTCTGTTTTAAAATTAATTAATACTTAAACAATAACTGATAGGCAATGAGAATATTTTAGAAGTTTCTCAAATTTTATTTTTAACATGAAAAATATAAATTAATATAATCTACATAAATTAATGCTTTTTACTTTAAAGAGTATAAATGGACACTAATTCCAAAAAGTTTGAGAAATGCTTTAAGACAACTTTGTACCTACTTATGCCCATGTATTTTAGTTCAGATTGCCAGTAAAAATATGAGTGTTAATGATAATCCAAGGAGAACAAAGAATTTTGGTGTTAATGGTAAATATTCGGTTCAATAGTCTCTCTATTTTACTTTGAACCAATAGTCTCAGACCAAACTTAAGGACCTCTATGCTTAAGTCTTGCAGAGTGAGTACTTTCCTCAGGAGTATTCATTTGCCCCCTCAATTTTTATCCCATGATGATGCTGGGAATGTCATTTATAAACTCAGAAGACATTTGGACATTTATTCTGGGCCAGCACATAACAGTGAGCACACATTTTACACACATCTTTTATTTTAGTCTTTAAAAGAATACTATGAAGGTAGCAATTTGAATCAGTTGGTAGTGATTTATTACTGCATAACAAACTGCCCCAAAACTTAGTAACTTAAAAGAAGTATCATTTCATTTGCTTATAATTCTGTAGGTGTGCACTTTGGTCTTGGTTCAACTTGGTGTCATTTCTGCTGATCTCACCTGGGTCATGCATGCAGCTGTAGTCATTTGGCAGCTCAACTGAATGTGGATGGTCTGAAATGGCCACCTCTCAGTCTGGCAGGTGTTGTTGCCTTCCAGGTGGGCTGTATGTCTCTGGCAGTCTAGTGTGGTTTCTTCTTCATGTGACAAAAACATTCCAAAAGGGTGAAAGCAGAAGATGCAAGGCTTCTTACGTTCTGGTCTCAGAAGTTACATTCCTTTACATTCTATTGGCCAAGGAAGTCACTAGGCAAGCCTAGATTTAAGAGACTTAAAAAAAAAAAAAAAAAAAAAAAAAAAAAAAGAAAACAAAACAA
>CAUYPK010065640.1:0-59943 GCA_963574355.1 Loris lydekkerianus
ATTAATATAACCATCCCCTCACTTATTTTTCGCGGTAAGACATCTGCAGCTTACTCTTAGTTGTTTAGGAATGTACCCTTGCCGTGTACACACTAGTCGAGCTCTTGTCATTTATGTTTATTATGAACACAGTTGTAGCTAGGATACATGTGATGTCCTTCCTTGGATCCTTGCATCACTGAGAGTGTCCCAGGTGGATGATAAATGATTTGGTGCTTTTATTAATGGAGTAAAAGTGAGGAAGACATTTCTAAATGGGTAAGGTGAAGAGTTGTGTAACTAAAAGGGAATGGTTTGCTGTTGGATTTATTCTCTCTAACAAACATGTTCTTGCTGATAATGTCTTAAGGGACCCACACAGAACAATGGCATTCAAGGATCACCAGCTTTAATGCATTTTGGCCTAATTATGATACAACCATATTTTTTATATTCTGTTCTTCATGCTCAAAACATAGTACAATTGGAAAGGTCTTGGGAAAGGGTATATTTCCTGCGGAATCGTGGTTCTTTCTGGGTAAGCTGTTCCTACCATACAAACAGAATTCTCCTGGTCCTTTAAATGTTTGAGTTACAAATACATAGTAACTATTTAGTCATAGACATTACTTCAAGGTAAAAACACACACACTCACTCACTTCAATTTTGTTAGAGGAAAATAAAGAAAACAAGCAATAAGAATGACCCTGTTCCCCCCCCCCCCATGGTGAGGTGAATCGTAGGCGCCCGTGGGTCATCCCCGCTCAGCACAGGCCTCCCAGCCCTTCCTGAATATGCACCAAATACAGTTGATTCTTGTTACTTGCAGGCTCTGTATTTGCAAATTTATCTTCTCACTAAAATTTATTTGTAACTCCAGAATCAATACTTGCAGCACCCTGGTACTATTCACGATGTGTGCAGAGTCCAAACGCCTATAATTCCCTAGCATGTGCTCCCGGCGATGCTGAACAAGAGGATGCTGGGGCTTCTCCTTACGGTTCTCAGTGCTGCAAACAAGTGTCCAGGTTTGGGGAATTTTTGTGCTTTTTGTTGATTTTGTTCTTAAAGTGGCCCCCGAGTATAGTGCTAAAGAGCTGTCTCTTGCTCCTCAGGGCAAGGCGGCTGTCAGGTGCCTTATGGAGCACGCACACGTGTCAGGCAGGCTTGGTCCAGACTCGAGCCACAGCCGTGCCACTGGCTGCAAGCTCGGGGTTAACGCATCCAGAATACAATACACTGGGGAAAAGGAAGAGGACATTTGCTAATCTGCAAGTGAGGCTGTTCTAGAAAGTGCTTGAAGTAACATTTATAGTGTGTAAGGAAGCTATGGAAAAAGATGGAAAAATGGCTAACTCTGTAGATCTTTGATGTGATGACTGATGTGAGGCTGAACGCCAAAGGACTCGGTCACGTCTCCCAGGGGCAGGAAACATTAGGTTCTTCTCGGCTGATGTTTTATTATAAAGAAAACACTGTGCCTAACTAATTATTTTTTCAGTAACACACAACAAAACCCACAAAGCTGCATATCAATCAGTCCACATAAGTGTTGTGACCTGAAGCTCGCAGAACCTAACCCTGACTTCCCCTGGGAGCAGTGACGTGGTGTGAGCTGACGGAGTGCTAGTGGCAGTTTTACGGGACACAGCTGCTGCCAACCATGAGACTCTCCTGTACAGTAGATGGAGGGCACCACCTTGCACCCCACCCCACCCCCAGGCCAGGCTGTCACTTGCTGGGTGCCATGGAGCAGCACCATGGGCACAAGAGAGGCAGAGGTGCGTCCTGGCCAAGCCCTGCTGGAATTCCCGACTCTCAGAATTTGTAAGATCCAATGAAACGATTGCAGTTGAACTTTTGTGTCTTGGGATCCTTGACGTACAGCTATGGACAATCAGAACAGAATCTGGCACCAGACGTGGTGACTTTGATAGATAGTCCCTCTTTGGTTTCTAACCACCATACTGCAAAGTAGGTTATTGTCAATGCTTTACAGAGGTGGAAACAGATTCAGAGAGCTTATTGATTTCAAATCAGCATTCAAAGGTGGTGGGGTCCTTGTTCAAACCCCTTGGGGGCTCCCCCACCGTCCCACACTGCCTGGTGGAAAGATCAGACAGACACTGCTGCTCAGTCACTTCCTGGGCTGATGAATAGGCCCCTTCTGACCTTTCATGTCCTTCTCGCTGTGTGTATGAGAGTTAGGAACCTGCAGTTGATCCATCTCCACAGACTTTCCTGGGGGTTTCCTGCACCTTTGGTTACCTGGAAACTATGAGGACCGGACCGTGGAGTGTGATGTGTGGGGCAGATGTTAAGCAGAAAGGACTCTGGGGGGTTTGGGGGTGTCCTGTCCTCCAGGAATTGTTCAGGCTTTGCAGGATAAGGAAGGTGTCAAGAAGAGCTCCCGAGGTCTGGGAGCACAGCTATGGTGCTGACAGACCGCAAGGGATTGAGAATCAGGCGTCACCACCCAGTCTGGCCAGGTCACAGGCACACGGGCTTCCCATTACCTCTGTGTCAGGGACGAGACTGGCCATGCAGCTGTCCCCTGAGAACAAGGCTGAACTACTCCGAGTGTCTGTTCCTGGAGGGGCACTGGGACTTGGCTTCCGTATGTCTGAGGGGACATGTGCAGCTGTGTGGTCCAGGGCATCTCTGAGTTGCCACAGGGATGCTGATTGCCCTGCTGCCTGTGGCAGAATGACTGTGGGCATGCAATCTGTTTGTCATTTTGATTCCTGGCAGAAGAGAGATTGGCTACACATGACAGGTGTCTGCTTTGTCCTAAGGTTGGGAGGCTAGGTGGTCAAAGCTGGCAATAGTCCTTGCTGGGACATGCAGGTCTTGGGGGCTGAGGCAAGACAATGTGAGTCTTCTGCTTTCTGGCGTCTGTGTGCCTGTGTGGCCAGCTTCCAGAAGCAGCACTCAGTCAGAGAGGAGCAGGGAGCTGCTTGCCCTCCGGTCCCCCTCCCTCTGCCCCATCACACTGGGGACTAGGTATTGTGGTCAGCAGAAACACAGCCACCCCCCCACCCCCAGATGTCCATGTCCTCTTTCCTGGAACTTGTGAATGTGCTTCCTTACGTGGCAAAGGGAAATTAAAGTTGCAAATAGAATTAGGTTGTTAATCAGCTGACCTTAAGTTAGGGAGATTATCCTAGATTTTCTGGAAGGGCTCAGTCTAATCACAGGGTCCTCACTCACAGAATCAGCAGGAGGGAGTCAGTGGTGCAGTGTTAGAGGACTCAACTGCCATTGCAGCCTTTGGGTGATGAAGGAAGAAGCCACAAGCCAAGGAACGCAGGCGGCCCCCAGAAGCTGGAAGAGGCAGAGAACATTCTCCTTCAGAGCCTTTAGAAGGAGCACAGCCCTGTTGGAACCTTGATGTCAGCCCAGTAAGCCCCATGTCAGACTTCTGACCACCAGAGCTGTAAGATCAGAAGTTCGGGTTGTTTTAAGCTGCTCCAATTGTGATAATTTGTCACAGTGGTGATAGGAAACCCGTGCAGGTATCATTCCCCACACCAGAGATGTTGAAGGAAGATGCAGAGAAACCAAAGAAGCTGGACGATCACCGACATTCACAAGCACAGTGACAGAGCTGCAGCTGGGTGCAGTGGGTGAGCCTGAGCCGGCACCGTATGGCCCCCAGCACTTTGCTTCAGCAGCCGGCGTTATGTCCTTGTGCTCTGACTCTCTGGACACCCATGTGGCCAGTGCCAGGGATGCCCACAGAACGGGAGCTGCAGGGTCACCTGAGTTGCTCGGGGGGTGTCCTGACGCAGACCTTGTGTCATTGCCCCCAGACACAATTAGGAATAACTCACTATAAATGCAAAATTTGAGTTTTTGTGGGGAGGGATAAAATAATAATAGAATTAAACTCAGCACTTTATAAACCAGCAAGGGCTGCATCTCTGCTCAGCCTGGCTTGCTGTCCTGGGCAGTGTCGAGGCAGACTGCAAACTTAGGGATATTCAGAAACTGCTGAGCCCGTGGCCATGAATATTTATGAAGTGTCAGCGCTGTCATGTTGGCTGGAGGAGCATGCTGTTCCAGGATCTAGTGGCTCTGTCCCTGCATAATGAACTCAACTTTCACTTCTCCCTCTGTCCATATGCTGAGTGGGCATGAAGACCTCCCCCGGCCTCCTGTCCTGTCACTGAGTGTTCTCCAAATGCCACCTGGGGTGAAGGTCGTGGGGACATCTTCATCAGCTTCCCTATTGTACTAAACAACATAACTGTGTTTCAAACACACTTCTCTGCAGTCCCAGGGGCTGCCTGGCGCATTCTTAGGGCCGGCCGAGAGGAAGGGGGCTGGTCTGGCCCAGACCCCTCTCTCTGTCTCCTCTCCTCCAGAGCACCCCACATTGACTGTCCTGTACTGTGAACTTCCTCACTAGGATTTATTGCAAGAAAGCCACCTGCTGCCACTGAAAGCTTGAGAACAAATGATGTGAAGATCTACAGTGGTAAAACTATGAGAAATTTATTCAGACCGTAAGTATCAATTTTTCTATATACCAGGCACTTTTCTGGTCAGTGGAGTGGGGTGTTTCATAAAAGAGACAAATATTCCTGCCCTCAGGAACTCAGAATGTCATCACAGTGAACATGACATGCCCAAGAATGATCACTGGGAGGACGTTGGGATGCTCCTGTGTCCTGGGCTTTCTTGGGCTCCCAAGACTTGAGGTTAAATTTGTGCAATTTCTTCACATACGGCATGGATTTTCTTGCCTCTTCCTGCTATCTGATGGCCTTAGGTTGCCCCTCCCCAGGGGTTCTGTGGTTTCCAGGGACTGTCCCACCTGGCCATGTGCCCCCCTCGACTGGGCACCAGGTGCTTCTTAGACTCTATGGGCCCTCCCAGGGTGTGGTCCTTCTGGAAGCACAGCTGAGGGCTGCTCCGGGGGTATGTGGGGATGAGAGCCCTCTTCTTTCTGGTGCCTCCAGGGCCCCATGAGTTTGTGATAAACATCCCTCTTTCTGCCTTGGCTCCAAGCCTTTTCTCCCCAGGACTTTGGCCAGGTTCCACAGGCTACATCCAGGTCACAGAGGCTGGACTCACAGTCCAATGACAATGACAAAGGCTTTGTTCCACGTGACCTTGCCTGCCTGGCTCTCTTCCCTGGGGAAAATTCTCTCCCAAGAGCCTCACCCATCAGTCCCTCCTCATAACGGGCTTCCCAGGTGGTCCAACAGGTTGCTGGACAGCCCTGTCCTGCACCCATGTCACCACTGAATTTAGTTTCTCTGCCTGACGTGCTCCCTTCTTGCACCAGTCTTCTGCCCTTAACCTAAGGGGCAGTTCCCTGCTTCCCCGACCACCCATGACATGAAGGGGACCAGCTTCCCTCTCCTTATTTGACCTCTATGCTCCCAAATCACACTGCCATTTTTAAGGCAATCACCAACAAGAACCGTGGGCAAGTCTCAGAAGAAATCTTCCAGAAAGCATCCCTAGATCTGGGGATTACGGGGGTGAGGAAGCCTTGTCTTCAGTTTGTAGATGGTACTAGAAACATTTCTGTGCAGTAAACAGACTAATCCCCATAGCCCAGGCCAGTCCGAGCTCGGCAAGGTCTTACTGAAAGCAAACACACGATGTGACGGTCAAAAGTAGTTCAATATTTACCCGAGTTCTTAAAGAATAGCAATGCTGCTCTAATCTCAGTCCCTGACATTTCCTGAAGCTCTTTGCACTTGCCCCCCAGTGTTCTAAGCCCCTGGCCTCCCCTCCCTGAGCTGTCCCCAATCTCCCCCAGCACCCTCCTCTCCTCTCGGGCTGGAGAGCTGAGGGAAGATGGAAGGCTGGAAAGGTCCTCATGGAAGTGTTTTGTCCCAGCACATCCCTTTTGTAAAATTATCGATGATGGAGCCAGTCCAAACCTCTGTGGCCCTGACTTCTTCCCTTTCTCTGGGGAAGCCACTTTTCTCCAAATGCTCAGAACAGGTGCAGGTTCTATGGTGGTCTGCTGGTGTCCCTCCGTCGGGCTTGGCCCTCCTTCCACAGGGGTGTTTCCGTGGTTTGGACGTGAGCTGGCAGGCGCAGGCCGGGGGTGGTGGTTACTGTGTTTAGTCTGTGAGGTGCCGTCAACATTTTCATTATATTCAAAACAGTGTATTTCACATCATGACCTAGGTTTCTGGCTTGTCTCAGCCAGACAGACCATTTGGTAACTCTGTGTCCCCCGGGAGCCGTCAGCGGAGGAGGTCCTGAGACCAGTGCTGTCCCCTTGGTTCACACAGCCTGCTCGGCCCACGTGCTCCCCTTCCTGCACCGGTCGCTAGAGGAGGCATCTGAGTTTCCAAGCCCCGCTTCTGTGGTGACGGCTTTGGAATAAGTTGAGGTATTTATAAGGCTCCCATATTTCCTCTGGGCTATACAGATTTTGACCCAAGTAAGAAGCGTGCAGCCGGGCATTAAGAAAAGGAGGAACTGGATGGAAAAAGAAGGAAGACTGAGGGGGTCTCAGGGGTCTATCCTCATGTCCAAGCCAGGGAGGGACCCAGACGTTGGAGACTTTTCTCAGGGCCCACGTGGCTGGGGATGGGGGTGACGCTGTGGCCCTCTTGGACCAGGTCCTAGCTTCCCGGGACGCCATTTCTCTTGCTTGGCTTGCGTCACGGGTCCTTGCCGAGTTTCAGTCATCAGCAGCAGCCCCTGCTTCTCCCACCTGGGCGTGGCCTTCTCTGTCCACAGGGCCCTGCCCGGGACTGGCAGGTGAGAAGCGAGAAGGTGAGTCCTTCTGCGGGGTGTTTTCTCCCCAGGTTCACGTGAAAGTAGATACGTAATGACTTCTGCCTTAACTTTTCTTTCTTTTTTTAAAGTTTCAGATTAATATGAGGGTACCTACAATTAGGTTACATTATTTTCATTTGTAAGGAAAAGTCTAAATTGCAGTTGTGTCCCTCACCCAGGAAGTGTGCCGTGCACCTGCTCATTGCTGGGTGGGAGCCTACAGACTCCAGCCCCCTTCTTGAGTTTAATTGAGTTTTTATATCATGTGAGAACTTTGTTAATCTCCAAGTTTCAAATTAGTATTGAGTACAAGAGATGTTTGTTTTTCTGTTCTTATAATACTTGTAAAATGTTCTCCAAATCTATCCAAGTTGTAACAAAATATCCACCTTTTTTTTTTTTTTTTTTTAGACAAAGTCTCACTTTGTCATCCTGGGTAGAGTGCCATAGCATCACAGATCACAGCAACCCCTAGCTCCTGGGCTTAGGTGAGTCTCTTGCCTCAGCCTCCCAACTAGCTGGGACTACAGGCGCCTGCCACAATGTCTGTCTATTTTGTTGTTGTTGTTGTTGTTGTTGTTGTTGTTGTTGTTGTTGTGGTTTGGCCGGTGCCAGGTTCAAACCTGCCACCCTCGGTGCATGGGGCCGGCACCCTACTCACTGAGCCATAGGTGCCACCAAAATATCCTATCCACTTTTTTAGGGCTGAATAGTATTCCATGGCAGAAAACCTAGAAATGAAACCAGTATCACCATCGGATCTTTGATAAAGCAAACTCAGGGTCAAAGAACCCCTGTTTAATAAATGGCACTGGGAAAGCTGATTAGCCACATGTCAAAGGTGAAACTTGACCACACTTCTCACTGTTTATAAAAGTTAACTCACCATGGACAAAAGATTTAAACCTAAGACACAAAACTATAAAAACTCTAAAGTTGGAAACACTTAACGCTATTGATCTTGGGAAAGGATTTATGAAGAAGGCCCCAATGGCAGTTGTGGTAACAACAAAAATAGATAAATAGGACCTGATAAAGTGAAAAAGTTTCTGCTCAATCAGTGTAACCTGGTTTCTTGTACCCTCAATGAATCCCCAACAATTAAAAAAAAAAAAGTTTCTGCTGAGGAAACAGTGAATGAAGCAAACAGACAACCTTCAGAATGGGAGGAGATGTTTGCATGCCACAAATCTGACAAGTGGCAAGAATCTACCAAGAACTCGGTTAATTGTTCCTTCTTATGTAGGAGACATATACAGTAGGATTTAAAAACACTTCTGCAGTGAGGTTGTGGTCAACAGTATAAAATTATCCCTTCTTAATTATGCATTTTAAAACAAGATAGAGTCCCTATCTGAACCAAGAATACTTCAATATGATTTAAAAACTTGTGAATTTTGAAATAGCTATAGATTCACAAGAAGTTGCAATTTCCCCCAATGTTAATATCTCATGTGCTTCTAGTATGCTGTGTTTGAATGTTTCCTCTGAAAGTCGTGTTGGAACTTAGTTTATGGGTATTAAGAGGTAGGAAGTCGACTGTGGTATTGTGAGGTGGGACCTTTGGGAGGTAGTCAGGATTAGAGGAGGTCGTGAGGGTGGGGCGTCGGTGGCTTTACACTGTAACAGAAAGAACAGGGGCCCGAGTGATGCCCTCAGCCCCCTTGCCATGTGGTGCCCTGTGTCACCCCAGGACTCCACAAAGTCCCCACCAGGAAGAAGGCCCTGACCAGATGCAGCCTGCCAACCTTGGACTTCCCAGCCTCCAGAACTACAAAGATCACGCTTCTTTTCTTTATACATTACTCAATCTCAGATACTCTGTTATAGCAACAGAAAGTAATTAAGATACAGTGCGATATCAAAACCAAGACCTTATTCAGATTTCATGCACTTCTGTGTGCGTGTGTGTAAACACCATGTGTGTGTAGCTCTAAGTGATTTCATCACACCCACCCCTCCAAGTAAGATGTAGAACTGCTCCATGACCCCAGAGACCCCTGTGGCTTCCACTTTTATCACATATGTCTCCCTCCACCAACCAGGTACAAACACTGTAAATAGAATTACGTAGTATGTATCCTGTTAGAGACTGACTTTTTTCATGTGTGAGGTTCCCTCGCTACCTTTCCAAGCTGTTCCTTCTCTTTCATTTCTGCGTAGTATTCCGTCTCTGTCATGTGGACGTCCCACCCTTCACTTCTTGAAGGGCATCCGGGTTGTTTCCCAATTTCAGGCTGTTAGGAATACAGCTACAATGAATATTCACACACAGGTTATCGTGTGGACGTTCCAGTAGACTTTCTGCTCCCAATTTTCAAGGACAAAATACTTAGTCTTTATAGGGGAATTTCCATACAAAGACTGACTGTATACAACCAAGCCCTCCTCACTTCCCCCTTCCCCGCTGGATTCATTCCATCAGAACACTTTTGTTGAGAGTTTTATCACAGGCGAGGCACTCTCTGCATCACAGAACACTGTTGAGAGCTTATCACAGGCTGCAGCAGATTCTGCTTCTGGGTCTGTTTAGAAGCGTATATTCTAAACACACAAGCAAATCATACACATCGGATAAGTGCTGGGGAGAATGAAACTGAGTGAGAGGTGGAGAGCAGGTCAGTGAGCTGCAGGGTGGGGAACCACGGGTGAACCTACATAGTGGAGCTGGATGCTGGGTCCCATGAACTTTACATAGAAGTTGGACCAACATATCTGGGCTGCAGTTCCAGCGCCTGGTACTCAAGGGTCCCGTCTGTCTGTGGAACGCTCTGGTGGGGAGTTTTGGGAGATGTTGTCTCTGCACGTTTTCCTGCACGTTTGCTTGGGAAGCATGGTCCTGGTCACCGGCACTGTGGCTCCGCGGGGGTCTGGGTCCTCTGAACCCGTCCCCTTCATAAAAGCCCCCTGGGCTCTAGCATCTCCGGAGGCAGCTCGCTCGGGGATTCACCCGCTGATGCCCCAGTAAGATTTAAACAATAAATGTTTTGGTTTGATGCTCAGTTCTTGCTCAAGAGCTGGTTCAGTGTTAACTCACCTGCCTCCGCACCTTTCTCTCCCATGTTAGGCTTCTGGGACCTCACTGGGGGACGCCTGTGCTTGGGAAGTCACATACATTTCATTCCCTGTGCAGATAACGTGGCCTCAAACAGCTGAGCTTGACAGGCAGACAGGACGCAGGCTGTGGGGGTGAAGGTGAGAGGATGGTCACTTTCTGGGAGGCCTTCCGCCCTGTGGTCCTGAGAACAGCCGGCTCTCAGCCATCAGTTTCCTTCTGCAAGAAGCTGCTGGAATCCTCCCATGCCAGCAAGGAGAGATGTTGGAAATTCCACCGGAGGCGGCAGGACCCCTCCAGCCACAGAGGATTCCTGTAGCAGGAGGCCTGACACAGACTCTGGTCTGCACTTCCAGGGGCCGCAACTCAGAAACAGACAAGGCTGCCCTGTGGCTGGCGGGTCCTGTGTATGCTCCCTGGGGAAGTGATGAGCTGTGACTTCCCTTCCCCCACCTCAGGGCTCTGCTGGCCACCCCCGGACTTGAAGGCGCTGCCATTTTGCGTGAGGGTCTTTGGGGCCAGAATGCTGGTCCTCAGGGAAAGCTGTGGTTTCCTCTCCCGGAACGTCCAGCTAAACTGTGCTCCTGGTCCTGGCAGGAGCTGTATAACTGCCATGGACTGATGGACGCAGGCGGGAGTAGGGTGGTGTGGCCCACAGACTTTCCTCTTCATTCTCTCTCCCTTCCCCTGAGGACCTGGCAGGCCATGTGTTTGGGGTGGTGGCACCTCTGAGGAGCAAGCTCGGTCTCTGAAGAAAGGCGTGGGATAGTCTCCCCACCTGCCTTCCCTCTCCCCAAGGAAGGAGCTGGAAAGAATCTTTGCAGTGTTGAGCCAGTGAGCTCCCCGTGCTGCCTCTGGCACCAGCCTCCCCTCCCGACAGATGCAGGGGTGAGTCCCACGCCGGCTGGGTTTCCTCGTCCTCTGAATCCCGGCAGCCCTCCCTGGTGGCCTAACTGTAGGCCCGCAGCAAGGAGGGTCCAACAAGGGACCTAGATGCTGTTTTCAGGTTGTTTCCTCCATATGCCTCCTGGTCTTCTCTCAAGAACAGTATAAATCTTAGCCCTAGAAGATGCAGGCTATCCATTGAATTAGAAATAAGAAAATAAAACCACCCATTACTTCCTCATTACGAGATAACTGCTGGCATCAGTTTGGTTTCCTTTTCAGTCCTGTGCATGCGTGTGTGTGTTTTAGATTACATAAATATTTAATGTATCACATTACACTATATTATGAGTGTTTTTTCTGCCATTAAAAAACTTGAAGGACAGTTTTACTGGGTGAATAACGCTCATGTAATGGTTCTACTGTATTTAAGCTTCTGTTGCGGGTAGTCTAGGGTTGCTTAGAATCCTCTGTAAGCAAAATATGCTGAGCTTCAATCAATCCCGCAGTGTCCCAAGTACCCCTCTGGGCTAGATTCTCTGGAGCAGAACTAGTGGACAGGACACCCGTTTTCTTATCTTCAATCTTTTAAATCTAAAGCATCTCCCCAGAGTGGAGACTTCCTACGTGGGCTGGAGGAGGGAGGATGGAAGCCAAGGCCAGGTGGACCCTGGGGGAAGCTGGGGTGTGAGGAGGTGGGGCAGGTGCATGTGGGAAGGAGGGGAAAGTGAGGCATCAGGTGGACTCGGGGAATGGTAAGAGAGAGGGAAGGGACAGGCACATGGACCCCAGATTCTCATGCCAGGAGAAGGAGGGGTCTGTTGCCAGAGCAGCACCTTCCAGACTCCTGTAGGGGGTTGGTCAAGGAAGGTAAAGGCTCTGGAAGCAGACACCTTGAGTCTGAGGAGCTGGGGGACCTCAAGGGAAGAGGGCAAGTCCCAGTCGTTGGGACATTGTCAAGAAGTCAGCCCTGAATGGGGCCAAGTGGCTTCACCATGGAACAGCCTTCAAAGACTCGACCTCAGCACCTCGGCAAGGATCAAGGAAGCTCTTGCTTCATAAAAGGAAGCATGACAAAAATAAAAACTAGCTCAGCTGTGAACTAAGCCAAGTTTTCATTCTTTCTTTAAATTGGAAAAGAAAGAAAGAAAGGATGTGTGGGGGCGGGGCAGGATGGTAGAGGCTGGAAGAGGAACACCTGTGTCCCCAACTGGGGACTCCTCCAAAGCCTTTGCAGGAGAAAGCCCCAGGGTGGACCTCGAGGAGTCAGGCCAGTTGCCTCTTGCTGGAGGTTCTGAAGACAGGTGCACAGAGAAGGGACAAGCGGCAGCATCATCTATCGAGGTGTTAATTTAGGTTTCATTTCACCTCTGTGAAGGGGTCAGGGAAAATGAGAGACATTCTTCCCCCCCCCAATCCCTGCCACGCTTTTCTGCTTTAAGTTCCAGCAAATCTGGATACCCGGAGTACCCAGGTCAGAGTTGAGAGGCTTTTGTTTTAGAGAAGAGCTGAGCCGAGTGTCACTGAGGTCACTTGGGGCTCTGGGAGATGCCAAAAGCGGATGTATGTGGTCAGTAACCCAAAATGGAAAAGGGTTTCAGCAGCGGCGGGCGCCTTGCCAGCTCCCACAACACAAATGCGTGGTGAGGGGGGGTGGTGATGCCCCAGGGGGGCTGACCCCACGCTCAGAACACGCACCCTAAATGGAGATCTCTGTCCGTGCTCAGACAAAAAGACCCCGACACAAGCTTTGGGTTTTGTATTTTTTTCCTGAACGCAGACTTTCAGGTACACTCCAGAGACTCTAGCCCGGGGGTGTACCTGGGACCTGCAGGAAGTCTGAGTAGTTGTGAAAGTGATAATATTCAACCCCTCGATTTGGAAGTCCTATGATACTAACTACAAGAACAACTGTGGTCTTGGTGGGGGGGGGTTGCCTTGGCTGGAACCCCAGCCCTCTGTAGAGTGGATGTGCCCACGGCCACCTGAGGCCTAACTCAGAGTGGGCTCACCTCCACTTTTGTCTCATTCTGTGGTCTAGAGTGAGGGACAAGTCTCGTCCAGACCCCAGGGATGGAGAAATAGACTCCCCCATTCCTGACAGGAAAGGCTCTGAGGTTGCATCGCAAAGTTATGTGTGCTCTTGCAACACGACCTCAGAGCTTCTGCTGTCTGGAGTGGGGGAGTCTATTTCTCCATTCCACACCCCCTCAAACTCCATGCCAAGACCAACAGTGGACCAGAGCGAGCCAGGCCGAGATCAGTCCCATGGGCCCAACCACCCCATGGCCTGGTGAGAAACAAAAGACCGTCTCCGTTTAACTTCCACAGTTGACAGACAAAGCTTCTACACCCGGCCAGTCCTGAATTCCCTAGCCGTATCCCAAACAAAACCAGTCACTCAGTAAAGCACAAAGCAACTTGTTTGCTCATTATTTTTTTAAAATAAATTTTTGATGACGCAAAGGCTCCATGGTCCTCAGTGGGATTCTCCCAGCACAACTTTTCATTTACTACCGAACTTCCGGAGTTCAGACGTGCCAGATGTAACAACTGATGGATGTTGAAAGCGCCACTGGTTTCATTTTCCAGATCCTACTTGATCTCGCTTTTTTTGCAGAATTATAACCTCTGTATATATTTCCCGAAGAGAGCTTAAATCAGGTGCTCCATGGTCTGGCGCTCCCAGGGAGGTGCTGTCAGCCAGATGCTTCTCAGATCCAGGCTCCTCCTGCATCTGTGCAGCCGACAGTCAGAATCTAAATTAACACCCAAGTTGCGCTCAAAGTGGTCTCAATTTGGTTGCTTTTCTCTTACTGTTTTTGTTCGTTTGTTTGTTTGTTTTATGGAAATAGTGCTGAGATGCAGGTTTTTGCACCTGGTTCCTGCCTCTGTGAACGTCGGGGCTGTGGTGCCTGATTAGCAGTTGGCTCCTAACATATGTGTTGGTTTTCAGGTTTTCAGTTACCAGAAAAGGCAAGAAATATTCTGCAGTCATACAATTAAGTTTGTAAACTCATCCTAGAAAAAGTGCTATATACCTCATGGCTGAATATTGCTACA
This sequence comes from Loris lydekkerianus, assembly GCA_963574355.1. Classification (NCBI taxonomy): domain Eukaryota; kingdom Metazoa; phylum Chordata; class Mammalia; order Primates; family Lorisidae; genus Loris; species Loris lydekkerianus. Next base: position 13,737 of record CAUYPK010065640.1, read on the forward strand.
GTCACCAGATGGCCAAGGTGGTGAGTCCTGGAAAGGTGACTGTAGCCATATTCAGAGATGAGGAACATAGCACTTTTACTACATTCACAGGACGTAGTTCTGTGAGGAGTTCGCAGACTTGCAAACGTTATTGTCCAACCTCATACACAGAGTGGCCAGAAAGTTCCTACGCAATCTTATATTTAAATTGCTCATGAACTTTATGGCCACCCTGTGTTTTTACCCTGCAGTATTTGAATGTTGAGCAAATTAAACTGTGGTCCTTCTTTTAAAGAAATAGGCTAATATTTCTGGGAACAGACATGAAAAGGCATTATACTAGATTTATTTTTCTTTTGCAGTGGGATCGTGATGCTGACGTGAACACTACAGATTTCCCGTTTCATTTTTTAACGTTTTTCTGTTTTATCTAGTAATTGAGCTAAAGGGGGAAGAAAATGAAGTACCCAGAGACAAAAGGGAAAGAAAACTCTAATCTCTTTGAATTTTGACAGTAAGCTTTAGAACTCAGGACCCACCCTCCTGTCCAAATAGGAAAAAATACCGCAGCCTGAAAGGGGAGAGGCAGGAACAAGAAGCCGCTGTTTATGGGCTGTTATTAATACTACCCAGCGGGACAGGTCTCTGGGTTACAGTTTTCCATCAGGATGTCGGGAAGCTAGATAAAGTTAACCACAGGGTCCAAAGCTGGCAGCACTATGGATTTTAAAATGAGGGTGTAGTTATAACAACAGCAGTCATGGTTTTAGTATCTGGATCTGTATGGAAAGGGGAAACACCAGGTCACATTTAAACACCAGAGGCCTCCCACTGGGATAAGGGAGAGCTACATTTGATTGAAAAAGTATAGTAGAATTGAGAAATACAAACAGCTAGTGGTGGTTCAAAGAATGCAAAGTAAAATTTCTGATGTTTTTGAAAATATCTGTCCTTGGAATTTGTTTTGTATTTTTACCACCGCAGCCTGCCCTGGGAGAGTGGGCCAGATTGGATTTCAAAGCATTTCCTTTCCAAAACTTCCTTAGGAGAGGACCAAAGAAGCTGGGCAGCCTCTCTGCACGGAAGTCGAGCGAGGCGGAGAGAATGAACTAGGACTGCATGACTTTGTGTGAGCGGAAGGGAGGCCACCATGATCTGAGTGGGCAGCAGGGGTCCTAGAGGACAGGCAAAGCACAGTCCCTGCTGTCACCTCCCGGGGAGAGAGAAGATGTCCTGCCACAACCCCAGGGGAGGAAAAGGAGCTGATTGAAGGCGACTAGCACTCTGGGAGGCCGAGATGGGTGGATGGCTTGAGCTCAGGATTTCAAGGCCAGCCTGAGCAAGAGCAAGACCCCATCTCTAAAAAACAGCCGAGTGCTTGGAAGGCACCTGTAGTCCAGTGAAGGTGACAAAGTGAGACTCCACTGATAAAAAAGAAAAAAAAGAGAGAAATGATTGGATACGGCCTTTGGGGCTAGGAACTCCCTCAAGCACTTTTGCATTTACAGTCCTATTTAAGCCTAAACAGAACCCACAGTGAGCAGATGGAGAAATTTACCATCACAACATTTTCTAAGACACCACCTGAGTGAAAGAGCATCTGTGGCTCTGCTGGAAGACGTGCGTGGAGAGTATTAGAAAATAGAGTCCTCTGGGCTGGGGAAGTGAGCCCTCCTCTCTCCCCCCAACCTGAGAAGTGTGCGTTCTGCATGCTGAGGCGTCAGATGTGCACTTAGGGGTGTGGGTGCCTCTCTGGGAACTGTGCCCGTTCTCAGTTCTGCAGGGGCCATGGTGGAGAAGGGGGGCACACGGGGGGTCTGCGGAGAGGTGCCCAGGAGCACGATCCGGCCAGGCACCACGCTTAGCCGCTGGGTCAGTGGTGGCTGAGGAGGCGACACGCAAGAAGGAGAGTCGGGGTTGCAGAGTGGGGAACACGCTGGTCATACGGGCCTTCCCTGCAGGCCCAGCAGGGGCAGTGCTGAGTTTGCCCTCAGTAAGAGGGTGAACTTAACCTGGGTGTTCTCTAGATGTCACCATGTGTTTACTCAGTCAACATACGCTCACCAGCGTTCCACTAGGAGGGGGGCCAGGCGACAGGATCAGGTCCTTCCATAAAGACTGGAGTTTCAGCCGGGAGATGAGAATGCAGATGCCCCCTGCAAGAGGCCATGAGGTCTGTGAGCTTCCGTGACGTCCTCGGCCTTTCTTGCACCCCTTCACTGGCCGACCTTGTCCAGAGGCTGCCTCCTGCTGCTTTCCGCCTGCCCTTCTGCTGTCAGGTGTCTCTTTCCACACCTTCTAGAACACCTGTGCTGGCCAGGGCTGCCTCCCCCTGCCCTCCATCTCCTGCAGGACACCTGGCAAGGCTGGACCAAGGGTTTAGATTTAAGCCTGGTCCAGGGGCTTCATTTTAACTCTTGACAGAGGGCTGTGCAGGGCATACCTGGTGCTTCCTTGTCAGGTCATAGCTGTGCCTGCCTCACGGACAGCTGCCAGGGTTCCACAAAACCATAACCCTCAGAACCTACCTACCTGTTCTGCTTGTCACTTTCAGTGCCATATTCTGTAACTCACGTGAGATATTCGGCAGATTCCTTGCAGAGTGAGTCTCGAGTGACCATAATTAGATTGGCTATCTCTCTGCTGAGCGACCGTGCTGCATCTTTTGCTGTTTTTTTCTTGAGTCTGGCCCCACCAGGAGCAAATCTGCATCTCGTGGGCTGACAGCAGTCAAGGTGCTGGCACTCCTCCAGCCCCTGCCCACAGTGACAGGCCCAGGAGCACTCAGAGCAAGCACCAGCCGGTGCCTGGAGCAGAGACTTCAGCATTGTTCCAGGGGTCACACCGAGTGCTCCCCCACCAGCCTTGGAATGCTCACAGCAGATGGAGCTTTAATTACAGGAGGAAGGTGGTGGTGGTGGTGGTGGGGGCTACATTTAGAGAGGGCTCAACTCATACAATTCTCAAAGAAAACTTGTGAAGCTTATGGTCAGGAGCACGGGGATGCAAGTATGTTACACCCCTTCTCCCGATGTCACCTAACCATCCTGACATCTTCTCCCAATGTCACACAACTGTTGTGACACCCCTAGCCCCCAGCAAAGCTCCCATCTCTCCTCTACCCCAAGATCCTGCCCAGGAGATGGGGCCACTGACCCTTCTAATGCCATTCTCTCTTTCTCTCTCAAAAGGTAAAAAAGTTTTCTTTGGTGACAGAACGAAATGAAAACTCTCTGCGTTTTGGTGTTACACCTCTTTGCTCTTTGGAAACACAAGGAGTTTTGCTATTTTTGCTTTTAGCTTAAATACTGTGTACATTTCCCAAAATGTTACAGGATTGTTCTGAGAAGGTTTATGATAACATAAATAGAAGCAGACCCTTCCACCCAGCTGACCTCTAGCCTTTTCACCTGGGCTCCGTATGGACTTTGCTTTTTAGAACAGGTGCTTCAGATTGTTAATGTCACAGCAACGAATTACTATTCATGAAAAACCTTCCCCCTCAAAGGTTTACTTTTTACCTGAATATTTGTGCTTCTGAAACAAGGACATTTGAATAAAGATGCTCATTTGTATTTTTATACAGAAGGTGCCTGACTTACAATGGATCAACTTACAGTTTCTCATCTTTACGGTGGTGAGAGAATGACATGATTCAGTGGAAACTGTACCCCCAGAACCCACATAACTGTTCTGCTTGTCACTGTCAGTGCTATATTCTGTAACTTACATGAGATATTTGTAGGATAATATTTAGAAATAAACATATCCTACATCAAGCACACAAAGTGAACTCAGTGTGAGTTTAAAACAGCTTGCTATTCTTATAGAGGCTTAAGGGACCTGGGCCCCCCTGAGGCACTCGCAGAGCTAACTTGCCTGGAGTTAAAATTCCACAAGTCAATTCTCTGAAGTTGTGCACTCTGTTAAGCCTGAGGCCAAAGGGCATGCCGCCCTTTCTCAGAGATACGAGCCAGAGGGTTGAAGTATGTTAACAACATATTGTCAGAGGTCTATAGGTGCTCTGCCCTAAGGAGAAACACAGTCGTTACTTAACCGAGTGTACGCTTGAAGGTACTCTTCCATTAACTTTGTTCCCCTTTGGCTGCTTTCTTCTTTGTGATCTTTATTTAGATACCTGCCCAAGAGATTAGTTAGTGTCTAGAAAAGAAGTTTACTGCAGAAGTGATTGTGTTGATGTGGTAACAGGATATTTCCTTACAAGTTAATTTCAGATAGGTAAAATGAGGTAATGGTGAAACTAACAGTAATAGATTAAGTGTGTACGTGACTAGAAGTGTATAAAATCAGATCCCCGAATAAAGAACTTTGCTTACACACCATCCCATACTGTGTAGTCTGTTTCTTGCCCTCATTTCTTAACATTGCAGGAGTGAGCTTATCCCTGAAGGCTGCAAGGCTGTCTTTCTGCAGCATTGACATTCACACCAACAATATTTGACATTTTATTTTAAACAGGCTTTATGTCAGAGGTGTTTGCCCACCTGTAGGCTAATGTTAATGTCAGTGTCCTGAGCATGACCAAGGCAGGGTAGGCTAGGCTGTGATGTTTGGGGGGCGGGTCCATTGAACGCATTTTCAACTTAGGGCCTCAACTTACCCAGGGCTTATTGGGATGTAACCCAGTTGTAAGTTGAGGAACATCTGTATCTCTCTCTCTGACGATTTCAAAGCAAACTCAGTGTGCAGCTAAGTAAAACATCACCCTCCATCTGTGGAATATTATACAGCCACTGGGAACAATGCAGCCCTGTGGGGATGCTTGTGACAAAGCAGTGGGTGGAATGAACAGAGGGGCAGGAGCCACCCCCTATGCGGCCCATGCCCTGTGCTGCTCCCACTGCACAGAACTCCTGCTGTGTGCCAGGCACAGGCCAAGGTGTTTCCACAGGTTTTTCTCAGGAATGCTCATGGCAAACATGAGAGAGACCTCATTATGCTGTAGGTGGAAGTGTTTAGACCATGGGTCAAGGGCAGGATATGTGGAAGGAATTCTGCCTGCAGAGATTTGGGTTAGAGAGCACTGCTGTCTGTTCCCATGTGAGATTCTAGCATTCAGCCATGACTCTCCCCAACAAGTGGTAATTTCTGCTGCCATTTCTTGTACTGCCTTCTAGACAGTTCAAGCATATGAAATATTCTAAGTCTGACTCTTCTTAATGTCCCTTTGTGCAAACACAAACTATACATTTTTAAAGTTCCCCTTACTCCTTCCTGCTTAATGCTACACATTAGCACTCACTGTACATCTGGGTACATCCATCTGCTTCCTTCTGTCTTAAAGGCTGCAGGGATTCCATTTATTCATTTCTTTGAAGATTGCTAATTGAAGGATAGTTAGATTGCTTCCAGTTCTTCTCAAAGTGATCATCGCCGACATGAATGCCCACAGACACCCATTCCAGTCCATGGGTGAGTTCGTAGGATAAATTCCTGGAAGAGAAATTTCTTTGTCAAAGGACATGAGAATTCGTAATTTTGACAAATCTTTCCAAATTGTCTCCCATAAAGACAATGGTGTTTGGAGCAGGCTCCAGACCACTCTCGTTCTGGACCACACATGGGTATCAGACCATGAAGAGCACAGGTTGGTCCTGGTGGTCGGAACCTGGACAACTTACTCCCCCTCCAGGAGTCCAAAGCCACAAACGGGAAACGTGACTTAGCCAAGCAGTGTCCCAGCTTCCGTGCAGACGGAGTTAGGAAGCCCTTGTTGGCTCAGAAGCTTTTGGCAGGTGTTTCATCTGCCATGAAGCCTAATGGGGGAGCTGCTTGCCACCAGCATGAAGGTTTTGTCCTCTCCTTCCTGTGCTCAGTTCTGCTGTGTGGGGGTCATGGTGTCCCTGGCACACCCAGACCCAGCACCTGGTGCTGTCTCAGACAAGATTTGTAGAAAGTGCAGGCTCGTCTTATACCCCCTTAACACCACACTGCAGGCTGAGACCAGACCACTGAGGCGTGAAGTGCTGGGCGTGTCATCCCACGACCTGGACATGCGGGGAATCACAGCAATGTCACCCTTACTAAGTAAAGAGTAAAGTGACTGTTGAACCCATCTGTGGAAAGTCACTTGCCTGCCAAAGACCAGTGCAGGATCCAGGGACCATAAATTTCAAATGTTCAGGTTGGGTCTTTGGGAGGAAAACATGAGGAGAATTTTAACCTGGTCACCGTATCCAGAAGTGAGATGCATACCTGTGTTCTTGTCAATAAACTACTGACACAAAAATGTCAGTCAATACCCACAGAGGTGTGTAGAGTTTGAAGTGCCCCAATTCCCTGTCCTCATCCCAGCCTGTTATTCCAAACCATAAGGCATAACCATGCATTTGGCTGTACACGTCACCTTTTCCAGAAGGAGCCTTGCTAATGCACTGCTCTGCAGCTGAATGTTTTTCCTCTGGGTGATGCCTTAATAGAGGTTGGTGATTTTGAACTTGAGCTCCTTCACTGAAGACACAGTGTCTGCATTATACCCTGGGCTCATCCCACACTCCCAGTGTGGCGTAGAGTCTTCTAGGCACGCTCACCTCGGCAGGGGGATTCGGGCTGTATCCTGGAAGAAGCGACTGGGCACGGGACTTCTGTCCTGGGGAACATGACAGAGTGGGAGGCAGGATAGCGTCTTCAGACACCTGAAGGCTTATGAGAGGGAGGAGCTGTTGTTCTTCTGGGGCCTTTACAGCAGTGATTTTCAACCCACGTGCTGTGACAGGATCTTAGGTGTGCTGTGGAAAGTTTTAAAGATGATTAATTAAATTATTTTTGAAAGAAGTTCAAAGCACAATAAGTATATTCTTAGTTTTACTCTTTTTTGGTTTTCATCAACTTAAGTGTGCTGCAGAAGTTTAACTACAGGTTCAGGGTGCTGGAAGATAAAAAAAGGTTGACAGCACTGTGCTAGAGGGCTGTCCCTGCAAATAGCTGGTAAAAGCTGCAGGGAGGCAGAGCACAGCCCACCCTCGGTGGCTTCCTAACGGCGTCAGCATTGAGTCCGGCTGCCCAATTTCCAGTCTTGATGCTTTGACCAGACAGCTGAATAAAGTCCCAGTGCCTCAGTTTCCTCATCTGCACAGTGAGGTAAGCAAGTCCTGTTTCTGTGCTGTTTCTGTGACGAGTGAGTGGGACTGACGACTGTGCTGTTTCTATTTGCAAGACATATGCGCAAAGGAGACGTTCACACCCCGTCACCTTCGCAGCGGTTTGTGACCATCACAAGTGCCACTCCGTTTACATCCATCACAAGTGCCACTCCGTTTACATCATCTTATGAACTAATTATAACTTTGTTTAAGAAATAAACAATACAAGGCTTTGGAATTCCACACGAGGACCACGTCTTGTTCATACACCCATCCCTTCAGGATTCCTCATTTACCAGATATCTGGGTTAAATTAAACTTTATTCTCACACAGTATTTTTGGTCTTCAGCAGAACAAACAGCAGCTGTAGGAAACTTGTATATCTGAAGCCCCATAAAGAATAACATTCTTTCCCCACCCAGTCTGGGGAGCGCACTGCCTGCCCCCATGCCCCCCAGGAGGAAGCCAGATGCAGGGAGTGTCCTCCCCCTGGCTGGACTTCTAAGCAAAGTGAGGAATTCTTGGCGTGTGAGTCATCTGTCCTGACTCCAGGCAGGATAGCAAAGCCAGGACCTCCTGGGGAAGAGGACCCGTGAGACAGAGGCTGAAAAAGAAGGGCTCCCAGCCACCACCCGTCATCTCTAGAGTCTGACCATTTCTCTGTCACTTGGGGGCTGGGGTTTTTGAAGAGAGACTTGAGGACGCGGAGCCACATATATAACCAGCAGTGGCTTGTCATAAGACCCCAGGTGCAGGACATGTCCTTGAACCGCGTGATGTGCAAATCTCCTCTCTGCACAAAGTCCCAGGCCAACGCAGAGGCTTCAAAACTTTCAAAAGAGAATGAGAAAGTTCCGGCCTAGATTCCCTATTAGTAAAAGAGCCCGTTTGAGGACAGATCCCCCACATTCCCAGTTGTGAGTTGTGACCAAATTACTACTCCTCGTGGTCCCCAGATGGTAGTTCTGCTTGTTTGTTTTATGGCCCTTATGTAATTTAAGAGGCAAACATGTTCATTATCAAAGGATTCTTTCCTTTGCCATGCAGTTCTCTACACAGAATTGCATAGAGGTTTTGAGGGTTTGCTTCAAGGCCATGGGCTCCTTGGATGGTAGGAGAGAGCCTGCCAATGTCAAGGTCATTGTCAGTTGGGCTCAACCTGGAAAGAAGGAAAAAGAATCACTATCCAAATCTTCCATCTTGGGTGGTCTTGCCAACAAGCTTAGTGGACCCCAAAGCCTTTGCATATTAGTGGGGGCTTCTCTGTCACTTAAGTTTGGGAGCATGTAAGTGCATTTCCTTCCTCCAAGTCTTCTCGGGGCTAGCTTTGCAAGTGATTACTAGTTTTGTGACATCCTGGAGCCCGTCCTGTAACTGTTCCCAGGATTTTATGCAACTGTGTCACCTTACGGACTTGCATTTATTTTTACTGACTCTGTTCTGAGGGTCCAGTTAGGTGGCTCATCACTGATCCTGCCCCACAAATACAGCTGCTGCTTCAGGCAGGAATGCTTGTCTGCAAAGCAGCCTCATTTATTCGCATGCGGAGTAGTGAACCGTGAACAACTCTCACTTGTCTGCTGAAGACCCCACCTGGTGGAGCCTGAGAACCCCAGACAGGGATTCATTTGCCCTGTTGGTCCTACTTCTCACCTGCACTCCTGCCCCAGCCGAGGAGCTTGTCAGGACCGCGCGAGGGCCCAGCCCCTGTGTGGTGGTGGTGTCACATTCACCATCTTATTGTCCCCCCTTCAGCCCCTTCCTGAAAAAATACTACTCCTACTTTTTAAAACCTGATGTTGTATTAGCTTAGATCCCATCAAACAGGAACAGTGGCAGAGTTTTGATTTTTTTTTTTTTTTTTTTTTTTGGTCAGGGCTGGATTTGAACCTGCCACCTCCAGTATATGGGGCCGACGTCTACTTCTTGAGTCATGGGTACCACCCAAGTTTTGATTTTGTTTTAAGACTAGAAGTTGTGTTGTGTGAGTGTTTCCAACCTGTGTCTGGTGTGGACTTCAGGCAAACTGTAAGCTGTCATCAGTTACCAGGTGTCCTGACCTAATCAGTTGTGACAAACCGGCTTTGGAGATTGTTTCCAGCAATATCTCCTTCATTCCCCGCGGTCCGGAGGCGTCCTGGTCTAACACTCTAGTGCTCTGTCTTACCGCAGGTGCTACATGGGACAGGATATTGGATGTGCACCCGGGCTGTTTGTTTTAAAACGTTCATGCAGGTTAGGATTGCTAAACATAAAACATGCTTCAGAAAGGTTAGAAAATAGGCCCTCCCTTGGCTGTCTCTGGAAAATCATCTTCTGAAGGTCATTCTGGGAACTGTAATGGCCAGACAAATTAGAGCGGTTCACCAACTAACCCCAGGCTCAGGGGCCACTGGCATCTGTAATCCCAATGAAGTCCCAGAAACAGGCGTGAAGTTAGACACTGAAAGACACTTTGAGATGATCCGTTAGCTCTTTCTGTGCTGAGTGTTGTCTATTGGCAGAATTCTCAATTCTTTTTTCCTGCTGTTAATATTCAGAGTGTGTGTGTTAACAGCACAGAGAATTGTACCTGTGAGGGGTTACATTTTAAGGGTTTGAATGCAATTATTTACGTCGGAATTGACTTGAATATAAGCTTCTCTGCAGGATATGTGGGAAATTATACACTATGCATTCTTGATTCTACATGGCAATAAAAAGATAAACCTCTTTATATAAGGATTAGTGTAAAAACAGCATAACCACTACAATACTGGATATGTAATACCCCATCTGCTGATGCTGGGGCATGCAGCCGGCCAGCCCTTTGTATCCACAGGGCGATTGGTTCCAGAATTCTCCACAAATACCAAAATCCATGGACGCTCAAATCCCTGATGTAAAATGCTGTAATATTTGCATATAACCTACGCTCATCCTCTTATGTTCTTTAAATCACCTCTAGTTACTTGTTATACTTTAATGCAATGTAACTGGTCTGTGAATAGTTGTTATATTGGTTTATATTGTATTGGTTTATAAACTTCTGTTATCTTTTATTATTGTTACTTTTTTTTTGACACAGTTGGTTGACTCCATGGATTCAGAACCTGTAGACACAGAGGGCTGACTGTGTTTAAAATGCCATGAGTGAGGATCATGGTAGGATGGAGAGGTGGTTAGGGGGTGGGTCCTGGAGTCATGGGAACTTGCACTGGCTCCTGGCCCCTCTGTTTACCAGCTGTGTGATCTTGTTCATGTTCCTACCTCTGTGACATTCAGGCAACATTGTCACTTACCTCACAACCGAGACTCTGCCACTCATTCACCAAATGATTATGCATCACTGGGCACCATCTTCAGGTCAGGGCAACACCACAGGGGAAGCACCTCACAAACAGTTAACAAATATTAACTCTTACTCTCCCTAATCAGTGAAAAGAAAGGAAGAGGTGTTGCTGCCTTACAAATATCCCTTCTTCCTCCCTCTGGGTTTCACAGATTTAATAAAAAAAAAAAAATTGTTTTTTAAATATTTTTGTGGAAATGGGGCTGTCAGTTTTGCTCAGGCTGGTCTTGAACTCCTGAGCTCAAGCAAACCTACCTCGGCCTCCAGAGTGCTGGAATTACAGGCATGAGCCACCACACCTGGCTCTCTCTGGGGTTTTCTTACACCACTGTCACTTCTGTGATAAAGAACTTCCAGATAGAGAAGAAGAAGGCTTGCAAGATGCTCTCCAGTGACCTGTTGTCTGAACAAAGTGCTTGCTGACAACTCGCTGTGAAAGCACCGTGTGAGGCCCAGGTGCAGAGCTCCCACCCTAGGATCTAGGCATCTCTCAGCTTGCCCAAGTGCTGTGCTTGCCCGGGCCCTCTCTGACCGTCTTCTCCAGGCTGCACCCTCACACCGGTCCTGCTAACTGGGGGCTCAGCACACCACACACCGTTGCCCTTCCTTCTCAGCACTCACTCTGTGCCTGTGACTGAGGTAACCTTGGACAGCAGACAGAAGTGCAGGTCCTGGGATTTGTGCTGGTCAGGGGGAGGTGAGAACACGCCCTCACTTTTCTTATAATAAAGACAACTGATTTCGAAACTACCACTGAAACGCCTTGATTTTCTACAATACCTTAATGAGTTTAGGAAAATGCAAAGGTGGGGCTACGGCGACTTGAGGGGTGTGTGTGTGTGGGTCTCAACTGTGCTACTAGGAACCACGGAGATTGGACACGGGTTGGGGATGCTGTAGGGAGGGGCAGGGAGACACCTGGGCAGGGGCCAGGACCTAACAGGAGACGCTGGCCTGCTGTTAGCAATGCCCTGTGTGAGACCGGGGATGACATGCCCAGGCTGGGGAGGCCTGGGAATTAATGCAGAGTTTTCTGCCTCATGGGGGGCCACTAAAGGCCTTGTGCAGGGTGCCACGGAGACAGTGGGGGAGGAGAGTACAGCAGAGTACAGCAGGTGGGGGAAGGAAGCTGGGAGGGTGACACAGCAGCAGAGTGACACATTAGGTTCTTTCCTATCTCTATGTTCACAGGTAATTTTTTTTTTTTTTTTTTTGAGACAGAGTCTCACTATGTCACCCTCAGTAGAGTGCTGTGGTGTCACAGCTCACAGCAACCTCAAACTCTTGGGCTTAAGCTTCTGCCTCCCTAGTAGGCACCCACCGGCTATTTTTTGGTTGTAGTTGTCATTGTTGTATGGCAGGCCTGGGCTGAATTTGAACCCACCAGCTCCGGTGTATGTGGCTGGTGCCCAAGCCACTGAGCTACAGGTACCGAGCTAGTTCACAGATAATTTTGAATTTGATTGTTAAGAGTAAAGTTATATACATGGAATTCTCCTCACACTATTTATATTGGCAACAAATGTCTGGTCAGACATCCAGAGCTTGGAATGGTTAATTAAATGTTAGCATTTCATCGTTGTGGTCCATTATGAGGTCATTACAGCAGATTATGTGAACACCAGGCAGCTTCATGGAGAATGGTGATGGCTCATCAATGGGAAGCAGGATGTGGCTTCTCACCTGCACTATGACGGCAGCTGACAATATTGAGCACCTACTTCCCTTGCGCCAGGGAAGGATGGACTCTACAACTAACAGAGAAGTGCTTTTCCCTTAGAGAGAAGGATACCCTGGGTATGATGGAGCAAGTGCGTGCACAATGAGAAATGGTGGAAAATTCTAAATAAGTGGCCAAAAGTTAAATAATGACAACACAAGAAAGTTCTATGGCATACACAGACAGAGCAGCAGACAGAGAATATGAGAGAACAGCCTACCTGAGAATGGCTGAAAACTGACGCTGCATGTCACCAATGGTGGGAAGGAATACAGGTAAGCAGAGCAGGGAAGCAGGGCTCTGTGCGGAGGTCATGTGGGTGCCTCCCTGGGTTCAAGTCCTGGCTTCCCTAGTTGCATGTGTGGGACCCAGGACAAGTTCCTTAACTTCTCTCTGTCTCAGTTTCCTCATTTTTGAAATGAGGATAACAGCACTACTTACCCCTAGGCATGTCATGAGGTCTGAATGAATTAATATAGGAGATCACTGAGAGCTGGTACAAGGTGTATGCTCAGTAATTGTTAGCCATTGTTGTTATCAAGTTATCCTTTCTGGTCTTGACATTTTAAATAAAGTATTAATATTGTATGGATAATTATATCTAAACATCAATAAAATCATTTTTGGTATGTTAATCTGTATCCTCCAACATGCAAAAGTTATTGTCTTGGTTGTCACTGGGAGCCAACTCATGAGAGTAACCATCTTGTAGCCTAAGGGCAGCCATTTACATCATGGGGCTGCCATCTTGTATGGGAAGGGCAGCCATTTTACATCCTGGGGCAACCATTTCACCAGGTCCTGGAGCAGCTGGCCTGAGAATGAAGCCAGCATTTGGGGAACAGGGGAAGGGGTGGCTGAAAAGTGGAACAGAAACCTGAACTACATTTCTTCTATTGCAATTCATTAAATTACATCAATTTTCAAGCCAAGGTGAGTGGGGTTTTCTGTTACTTGGACCTAAATAGAGCCTGACGAACAACTTGGGGGAGCCCCATTTCATCTGAGGCCCTAGTGAGTAGCTAGTGGTCATGTCTCTGTCTGTCTGGGCACCAGCCTGGTTTCCGAGTAAGCTCTCTGCTGACTCCATCCAGAGCTTCCCTGCCTCCCTCTCCACCTCATCCTCGCAGTTTCTTCTGAGTTTCGTTACTGTGGTCAGTGCTCTCCAAACCTTGTGGGCTTTGGGCAGAAATAGGTCCATTTCCAAGTTCTCTCTCAACACACTGGCAAAGGTGACTTTGAACATGAAGGGAATAACCTGAGTGGTTAATGTTGGGAGTGCTGACCTGTTGTGAGGCCATCATTTTCTTTAAGTTCCCAAGTATGAAACACTCCTGTCTTGCTCGTCACTCAGTCAGAAAGTCTTATCAAGATTTCCTTTGCACTGTTTCTTGAATCAGTTTCTTTCTTACATTTCTTTGTGACAATGGTGCTCATGTGTTATCACTGGGATAATTGTGATTTTATTTTGAATTTCTGTGAGTTTCATAACCATGGTGGTAGTTTAGCAATCGCTGTCTTGTTGCTTCCAATCTGCCATACCCAAGATTGGAGATCACCCACAGGTACCATCTCTGATTCAGATAGTTTTCAGTGAAGGAGTCCCATGTTCTGTGTGACTCTGTTCCTCCTGCCTCATGGTTCTCAGCTGTTGGTCTTGTCTTCCTCACCTGTGGCAGGTGAAGCTGTGTTACCAAAGGTGGCTTCACTGACGTTGTCTTGCATGAATCCCCTTCTAAGGTCTTAGAGGGTCCCTGATTTTGCATTCAGCTGGTCACACACATTTGAAAATTTACTAAACTAAGACATCATAATGGCAGCAGTTAAGGCCACTGACTTCTCTCCATTTAGATGTCTCCTGTTCACATTCACTTCATACCTGGTGGTGCTGGAGAGTCTGTTGGGAGTGTTAGGGATGCTCTAGAGCAGGAATCCTCAAACTTTTTAAACAGGGGGCCAATTCACTGTCCCTCAGGCCATTGGAGGGCTGGACTATAGTTTTAAAAAAAAACAAACCAAAACTATGAACAAATTCCTATGCACACTGCACATATCTTATTTTGAAGTAAAAAACAAAACGGGAACAAATACAATTCACACCACTTCATGTGGCCCGCGGGATGCAGTTTGAGGACGCCTGCTCTAGGGAGAAGCTGGGTTGGGGGTTCATTTAGTTTTTATTTGGTGGGATATAGATGCATGCAATGTGCAATCCTTTCCATGTAGAATCGTATTATTATTAGTAAACTTCACTGCTCATTACTGTCAGAGTTAAGACTCAAAACCTGGTTAGTCTCATTTTGATGATAATGACCTTATATGTGCCATGTCCCTGGGTCTAAAAATAGGCTTTTGATTTCTTCATTGAGAGGATGATGTTCTGTCTCAGCATGTGCTAGCACTTAACACTACTTCTTACATCCTTTCCTGCTCCCAACCATTTCCTAGTCCCTCTCCCACTGTGGCCTTTACTTAAACTACATTCTATCTACCTGGATGCTTCACTTTTACCAAACCCTGTCTTGACAAAAGGCATTTTGCTTGTGCTTTTATTTTGGCCTGAAATGCTTTGTGTGGTTACATTTATGGAAACTCTTCTTGATTTGATGCAAAACAGTAACATTGATGAAGATAACGTGAACTCATAATGCATCGTCATAATGAGGACATCAGTGACAGGTTGGTTAACAAGTGTCATTAATTCAAAGAATATTTAGTATATGTTAATAGCCTAGACATCCAATAAAAAATTGTGAAGCTGAGAGAAACTTTCTTAAATAATCAATATAAACACACACACACACATTTCCTTCAGGCATGCTAGAGCAAAGACTCAACTATCCTTTCTATGGAAAGGATAGTTTTCTATGGAAAATAATAATAGAAGGCTATTGACATTAAAAGTCAGTGAGAGCATATACCTGAAAGAGCTGGAAAAAACAAAATTACTATACAAGTGACATTATTGCTGTTCTGGATTGTGTGACGTTTGTGTGTTATTTGTTGGTTATTTAACAATTGTACTTTATTGTAATTTCTCTTCTCTTTCAAGACAAGTATTCACTTTCCTATTTATTATAATTTTGTATTATTTTTCTGAAAGCAAGCCCCCAGTGTGCCAGCATCAGCCCCCATATGACCCGAGGGTGCCCTGTCTTGAATGCCCACCATAGCTGGTTCAGCTGGTCCCACTGTGTCATTTAGCTCTGACAAGACCCCATCATCTCTTGCTTACCTGTCACCTGTCACCCACTGGAGTCTCATTCATCTCCACTAAACACCTTTCTTCATATTTCAGACCTAGACCAAAAGTATTTGATGGCTCCCAGTTGCCCAAAGGAGTAAGTCCAGATTCCTCAGCTTGGTATCTAAGGTCACTCAATCTGTCCTCTTCCTACCTTTGACATTGAATAGCACATCTCTCTCCTGACTCCCTCTCACATTTCCTGCAGCCAAATATTCTCATCATCATTACCTAGTCAGGACCATGACAAGTCTCTTCTCTGAGTCTTTCATCCCAGCTGTCCCCATACCAGCTGTCTTCTCCAGGGACCCACAGAGGCAAGCTTCCCATGGAATGGCATGAATAGCATCCTCCTTTCTGTAGGATATTTTTAATCTTTCATTACCCCATGACTAATTCAATGATGAGTTTTTCAATTCCAAGACTCTGTAGCATTAAACGTTATATTTAAATAACTTTGGTGGTCTGTAAGGAAATCCATTACATGTCTAAAGAGGAAAGAGTTTTCACTGACCTTGGAGCATGTCCACTTTTCTTAGACATCATTAAACAAGAAGACTTGCTAATCTGGCTCTTCAAACCTTCTTTGCAAACTTTAGTATTTATTTCCACTTTCTCAGTAATGTAGCTATATGTCTTCACATCGCATCTATTGAAACAAACAACTATATATTTAAGCTACTGAAAAATCTTGCATGAGGTTATAATATATTAAGAGAGAAGCTTGGAGTATATGGGTTGTTTCTATTTACACCTATACTAACTTAGATACCCCCACCCAGCATGTTTCCAGCTAAGAAATAAATCAGTGCTATTAACCTGGGTAGAATTGGAGGAACAGTTATCACGCTGCTGTAACTTCCAGAGTCCTGAGCAGTCACAGGCTAGTATCCTTCTTCCTGAGGGAGCAAGACAGTAGATATTTTGCTCACACAGAGGAAATAAACAGCCCACACTGTAGTACTGTGGATTTAGAACCCCACTGGTCAAGTCAGATGTTCCATAAATGATCCCTTTGGGAAAAAACTTGGTGATAAAAGATGGAGTCAGCTTGGCCTGAGGATTTCTGGGCTGGAAGTAAAGAGGATGTTGATGGTCGTGAGAACAAAATGAAGGAAGCAAGAAGGACAAGAGGGAATAAGAAATACTGGACAGATGAGCAGATCTTGGCAACATTTTGCTTCATTAGTCCAGACGCTCAGAATTGCAACTGTCAGAAATACATGCCGACCACCTCAAGCAAAGCAAAACAAACAAATGCCCCCCACCAAAACATAATCGGCTGATTATGTAGAAGTTTAGGATGACAGGTTTCTGAGTAGCTGAATCCAAGTGCTGGAACGTCATTGCCAGGACTGAGCTTCTCCTTCTGTCCTTTGCCTCTGCTCTCCTCAGCAGTAATTTTATTCTACAGCAAAACATGGTAGCAAGAACGGCAATTGGCAGCTTGAGATCTTAAGAGCTTGAGAGCCCCGCAGGCTGAGAGACTCCCATCCCTGCCTGATGCATATGTCAGTTTTCCTGCAGGGTTCTGGGTGGTTTTGTTGAATCACGTGCCTGCCCACTGGGGACAGGGCATAATGACTGATCATGGGCCAGGCCTCTGTCACGTGACATCCTTGAAGCTACAGACAGACAATGACACCAGAAACACAGAGAATGGAAGGAGGATTGCCCCCTAACGGGAGTGACCTGGGGCAGACAGCCTTGGTACTCTCCTTTCCTGGTTTGAAGTGTATGTGAGCATAGCCTCTGTGACCAAGGGTGTTTAATCTTTCTCCAGTGGCCCCAGCACAAGAGGTATACATGGAAAGGCCCAAGGGTCCCATCTGATTTCTTGAATATTTATTAATGTGAAAACTGAATGTGTGGGTTTGTGAACATACTCTGTTCCTGCGGCCTTAAAACAAAATTTTGCTCAATGGCATAGAATTATAAGTTTTGGGGTCATAAAAAGGAAAGTTCAAATTTCTAAGCTTTGTTGAGCACAAGTACACATTCTTCCTGTCTAGCGCCTGATTTTGCTACCTGCTGGGTACCTGGGGGCTGCAGCCAGGGACGGGTGAGTCAAGAGGGGTACCCTGGGAATGAGGACATTTAAGGAGGTTCTCACTTTCAGGGTCTCACCTCCTTAAACTTCTCTACCCTGAGAATTTCTCTTACAGGGGAACACACTTCCAGAGCTCATGGTACCTTGCAAGGACAAGGGATTGAGCACCACCTTAAATGTTCTGCCCTGAGTCCAAG
This sequence comes from Loris lydekkerianus, assembly GCA_963574355.1. Lineage (NCBI taxonomy): Eukaryota > Metazoa > Chordata > Mammalia > Primates > Lorisidae > Loris > Loris lydekkerianus. The sequence continues at coordinate 31,362 of CAUYPK010065640.1, forward strand.
TCTGACCTTGCCCTAGCCTGATCTTAGGTGGGACATGAATGTTTTGTAGCCATGATGGTGGGATGCAGAGTAGCTCTTATACAAAGCTGATCTTTAAGTCAGATTGATCAAGTCAGGAGAATGGTCCCATTCATAAATAAAATCCAAATATTCATTGGAATCCAGGAAAAAGCATTTCAGTCTAAAAGTCATTGCCAAAGCAGAGAGTGGATCCCAACTACAAAATAAGCTGTCATAGAAGCTGAGTCTAAATGATGAGCAGGCAACTATTGAAACCAGGGGTCAGGTTCGGTGCCTGTAGCTCAGTGGGTAGGGCACTATCCACCTACACGGAGGCTGGTGGGTTTGAACCCAGCCCGGGCCTGCTAAACAACAATGACAATTATAACAAAAAAATAGCTGGGCATTGTGGCAGGCACCTGTAGACCCAGCTACTTAGGAGGCTGAGGCAAGAGAATTGCTTAAGCCCAAGAGTTTGAGGTTGCTGTGAGCTGTGATGCCCCAGCACTCTACCGATGGTGACATAGTGAGACCCTGACTAAAAAAAAAAAAAAAAAAAAAGAAAGAAAGAAAAGAAAAGAAACCAGGGGTCAAGCAGGAAAGGAAAGGCCCAAACAGGCAGGTTGGAGCAGGGGCAGAGGCAGGCAGGCTCTTTGAAATATCACACAACCGTTTGTTGTGTGATATTTCATCATTAGAATATAGCATAATTATTTCTGGTAATGGTTTTATTGAGATATAATTCAGCCACTAAGCATGTACACTCAAGTGGTTTTTAGTGTATTCACAGAGTTGTGCAACCATCACCACATTTTAGAATATTTTCATCACTCCAAAGAGAAACTCTCTGGCTATCACTTCCACTCTTCCTCTTCCTATTGCCCTAGGCAATAACTAGAATAGTTAATTTATACATATTTGCATTATTGATTATTTGGGTTGTTTCCCGTGTTTCACAATTACAAGCCATGCCCCATAAGTCATCTGTGAAGGAAGAATGCGTTTCCCCTTCGAACACTGTTATCTCCAGGGGATCCCACAGACACAGCACCTTGTGTCCCATGTAGGCCGTGTGCATGTGTGGGCCATGTGTGTGTCAGTGAGGAAGACAAGGAGTTTCCTTTCTGAGGGGACCTGATGGCATTGAGGGCAGAGTGTGCAGAATCAAGCACCTGAGGGCTGAGGTGCCTGTAAGACTCCAGCTCTCCATAACAACCAGTCTTGGTCGGGCTGTGCTGGAAGGGAAGAGCTTAGTCAATGCTAATTAGATCTCTGTGAGCAGCAGTGGTGCCCAGGCTAGCATCTGGATTATGCACCTTTTTGAATATATTGCTTCTGACATTACAGATGTTGTTTTCAAAGGAATGCTTCCCAGCACTAAAATTATTGGTCCAAAGTGAATCAAGACTTTTGTGACTTGTGAAACGTGAATGATTTTCCCAATGGTTGCGCCAGCACACAGGGGCATCACCAAGTTACCGTATATACTCGAGTATAAGCTGAGTTTTTTCCAGCACAAAATTTGTGCCGAAAAACCCGAACTCGGCTTATACTCGGGTCATGCAGGTTATTTGATTTGGTGCACACACACCTGATAAAATGCACGTAGTCTCCAGTTGTCTTCTGCCGTCTGCTTGAGGGGACGGTTTTCTGCACTTTATTTAAAGTTTTAAAGTTGTTGTTGCTAGTTTACAGTTTTTCTTTAGCAATAAATATTGAAAAGCATTTAACTTACTGATTCCTCAATTATTGTCATTGTTTTAGGTATATATTTTTCTTTTTGAAATTTACCAGTGGCTGCTGCATTTTCTACCTCAGCTTATACTCGAGTCACTAAGTTTTCCCAGTTTTTAGGGTAAAATTAAGGGGGTCGGCTTATACTCGAGTCGGCTTATACTCGAGTATATGCGGTACTTGGTATAATTGTGGCACATGGACTCCAGGCACTTGCCAACTGGAGAGCTAAAAATTGCTCCCAGCTGTTGTTTCACGTGGTGTTTCATTGATATACACCAGGATAATGTTCATTTCTAAGGGAGGCAATGTTTTCTCTAAGGAGCTTTCACTTTCATCCAAGTCTCAGGAGAGTAAATTAGCAGAATTAAGCTGACGAATTTGGATCTTAGACTCATGGTCATTTGTGAGTTTTCCACCTATACTTCTTAGATACAATTCAGTCCGGATTGTCTGGATAGACATGTTTAGAAAGAGAAAAATAGTTTGGATAAGATTTTATTCTGACAGATGAAATAAAGTGGTGCTAATGTCCCAATGCATCGGCGTTTTTAGTGCTTCTAAAAATGGCTCCCACTATGTACATTTTTAGACAAAAGGAAACAAGTATTTTCAAGTATTCAAACTTCATAACATTGACTAAGAAGTGAAGAACAGCATAGATCTCTCTACACTTGACTTTATATGGAAGCATTGTTTAATAAGATTTAGAGAGAAAAACTTAGAACTTTATCACATATTATAATTTATTCTTTGTAGGAAATTTATTTTAGAATATAATAAATACCTAAAGAATTGTACTATGTGTAGAACAATGCCTGGCATTAGTAAGTACTCAAGATATAATTGGCAAATAAATGAATAGATGGCATATGTAACCAAAAATCAAAATTAAGTTAAAAATCACTTCTGCAGTTGAGGATGTACTTTTAAGTAAATAACTTTGGTTATGACCTCTTGGGTCTTTGGGAAGATGACTGAGTGTACATGTTGTCTCTGCCCCTAAGTTTGATGGTCTTAATTTACATTTTGCCAATAACAAGCATTTTTGAGGAAGCCAGTTGTAACACAAATGCTTCTCTGTACAATATCTCATTACTAGTAAAGCTTTGTGTATATATGACTTTCAAAGACCTCTCATTTATTCTGTGTCAGGGAGCAGATCCCATGTCATGACACTGTCTTTTCAGTAAACGTTCCTGGTGTGGGGACCCCATTAGCTCATTCCTGCATATGTGCTGCAATTTATACACCCAATGGAATGTCAATACATATGCATTTAAGTCTTCAATTGTCAAACTAAATCATTTCCTTCTTTTCAAGCATGTTTTTCCCATCTGGGTTTAATACAGATCTGCTCTCACACAAGCATCTGTGGAATGAATCTGGACCCGGCTAAAGAAGACTGGTGAGAGGAGGAGGAAAGAAAGAATAATGGCTCATCACTAAGACACGGAGTGGGTGTTTAGTTGGGAAACACCAGCTGGCCAAGGAACAAACATTACCTCTGATTTACTGACATGGGCAGTAACTCTGATGGTCTGGCCAAGAAGGGGCCACATGCCTTTGGTGACTTTTTTGTTTACTCTTAGAGTTTAACTACAAGGCAGAAATGACTTCCTTGCCAAAGTCAGATTTAGTTAAACATGGATAATTTTAAGTTTAAAACTGAGACCTTTCTTTGTAGCAAATTGTCATTGCCCTAAAGTGGTGCTCAAGGGGAAAGGAAGAGCACCCTTCACGATCATCTCCCTTTTACAATGAGCTGATGCAGTTGGCACAGTGGGGTCAGAGCACCTGGAGAGGCTATAGCTAGCGAGGCCCCTGAATTGTGCAGTGGGCACCATAGGCAAGGTAACATCCTACTCTGGAAAAAGAAAAAGAGAAGGCGAGCATTCAAAATCTCAAATACTTGAAACCAGATCTCAGTTGAAATATACAGTTAATCATTATCAAGAAAAAAAAATTGGGCCTTGGACAGTCAGGCTCTCCTTCACATTTATTTTAATATAGTTTGGAATCTGGTAGTATTATGCATCACTGGCCTACTGAGTATAATATTGAGACAAAGTGCAGTAAAGGACTCCCTAAGCCACTTCCTCCATTCATTCAGTCAAAAAAAATTTCATTCACCTTCTTCATGAGCAAGGCATTCAACCCTGTCATGAACAAGGCACTGAACCCTTTAGGCCACACCACCTCAACACCATCCCGATCCCAACATCATCTGCATCCTGGTACCATTATTATCACTATCACTATTCCAAATAAATCCAAATATCATCCCCATCCCACCATCATCATCACTATCCCTACCCCAACACCCCAATCTCAACACCATTCCCATCATCATCACCAACACTGATACCATCATCGTCATCACTGTCATCAACACTATCTTCAACATCATCAGGACCATCACCATCCTCATCCCCATCCCAACACCATCCCCATTATCATCACTATCTTCAACATTATCATTACACCTAAAGAATTGTACTATGTGTAGAACAATGCCCGGCATTAGTAAGTACTCAAGATATAATTGGCAAATAAATGAGTAGATGGCATATGTAACCATCTCAACATCATCACCGTCACCATCATCACTATCATCCTCCCAATACCATCACCATTTCTATACCATTATTATCCCAGCACCATCTTCTTCTGGAACTCTAGGCTTTGTTCAGACATTAACTCATTTTATTTTCACACCAGCCCTGTGATATAGATATGATAGACTGTATTTCTTTTGGATAGAAATGAAGGTGCAGAACAGGAACATTGTTTTCCTGAGCCCCATGCTAACAAACTGGAGCTGAATCAGTTTCTGCATCCCCAGTCCTCAGTTTGCTGTGAGATGTATCAGGATACAGAACCCCCCAAATAGCGAGGATTAAATCACCTTAATAGTAATGTATTATGTTCATTTCAGCACTTTCATATTTCGAATCACCTTTACATTTGTTATTAATACATCTTTTAAACTTACAACAAACCCTGTGGAATAACAAGGATTATATTATTATGGTCAAATTTAAAACTCATTTAGCTGAATATCTCAATTCCAAAGCAAATGCAGTAAATTAAGTATCTCATAGCACATTTCTAAAATTAATCATTAAAGTGTGATATAGACACAGAAGTTATTTCAGGGCTGCTGGCCAATTCTGAATCAGTTTCCTCCTGGAAACTGTGTATCTGAAAAGCTAAGCTGGAAAGTGCCTGCATTTAAAATGCCTAAAGAACTAATTAGGATTAGAACTTTTTGCTGAATTGGAAATGATATTTTTCCAACAAAAGATTATACAAGGGCACCCTGAATCGATAAGTTCCTGAATTTAATCAATCACTGATTGACCTCTGCCTACATGCCAGGTGCTGGGCTAGACCTCGTGGACACAGGGGCGAGGTACAGGCCCTGCCCTTGAGAGCTCACCATCTGGCCATAGAGGCCGAGACAGGAGGAGCAGGTGGGGCTGGGAACAGAGAGGTGCTCAGCTCTGTGCTGCTGCAAACGAGCCTCCTAAGGAAGGCACCTCCAGAGCGTGGTCTAGAAGCAGAAATAGGGAGTTAACTGGGTAACAAAGCTGCAGGCAAAGGATCCAGGCAGAGCAAACAGCACAAAATGACACTGTGGGTGTGGAAATAGGGGAGGGATTATAGAATAGGATGAGCAGCTCAGCAGTGCTGGAGCCGAAAGCAGCTTGTCTGCTCGCCTGGGTTTAGTGCTGAAGGTCTGGCCTCCCAGGAATCTCATTAGTCCCAGGAAAACTGGGATAGATGGTTCCCCGAGGTGGCAAGGTGTACAGTGGACAGGTGGCTAAGTCATGGAGCGTTTTGTATGTCTAGTGCAAATCACTTGGGATTTATCTTGTGCGTGACAGGGATGCACCACATGGTTTTGACCAGAGATCTTGCATGGTCCGGGAGGGACAGGAGAGACTCACCAGAGGGGACAGGCAGGTCTCTTGAAGGCTGAGAGTTGGTGGCAAAATCAATAGGATCTGGCCGTTGAATGAGAGACACCTGAGTGGGGGAACAGTTTGGTCTGGGAAGGACAGGTGTGCAGAGGGTGGTGGACCGGCAGTGGAAGTGCGGCTTTGGACGCGTGTGGGAAAGGTGTCTGTGATTTTCCTGTGCTTACACACATGACACATTGGCGCCAGCAGGCTTTCTAGCTGTGCGTCTGATTCACCAGGAAGTGGAGAGATGTGGAATTCAGGCTCCACAGCATTGCCAGAGAAGCCACGGCAAGCCGGGCATTGTCTAGATGCAGGGGATACAAAGACGAAAAGACATGGCTCCAAATAGGGCTGAAAACATCTCAGACTGGAAAAAATAATGTTTATACTAACGTTAAAATCTAATCTTGAAAGCCTGCCCCAGCTCATCGGTCCTCAAGTCTCTCTCCTTCAGTGAAGATCAGCTGCGTGGCATGGGCATGGATTTGCTCTGGAAGGCATCTGGAGGACACGCCTGGCCCCAGCACGGCTGGAGGAGGCTCCTGGGCACACGGATCTGCATCAGGTCGGGCATATTCAGGTGTAGAGTTCTGCCCACCCTGGTGCAATCGGGCCTCCGTCCTGAGCCACAGGGGTGGTGCTGGGCACTGATCTGTGCCCTGCCATGAAGGCAGAGAGCCAAGGAGCAGTCTACAAGGGGGACAGGTGTGCCACATCCCAGGAAATGGCAGAGGCTACAAAATTGAAAGCAAGAAGCAGACGAGAAGCTCAAAAGGCCACGTGAGGGTCGGCAGAGGTCAGTGTCGGGAGGACAGTTTCAGGCCCTTCACTCAGCATCGCTGTTGCCTTCTGGGATGTGTCGATCCCCGGGCCTGAATGGGGGACCCACGGGGTGTCCTTGTTGACCGGCAGACAGAGCAGTTCCATCCTCAGGGGATAAAGAGCTCAGAAGTTGCAGGATCTCAGGCACCCAGAGACCCCAGGACCTCTCCTGGGTTCTGTGACTGCCCTGCCTGAGCAGGGGCTGTGCTGATCTCACCGTGTCCCCAAACCTGGCCACTTCTCTACCACCAACACCACATGATTCAACACATCCAGGCCACAAGGGAGTGTCTAACCAGCTGAGGTATGCGTGGAGGTTGTCGGAAGCATCCTGGGGTAACATACATAACTGGGACCAGGGCTCGAGTGAATATTGCCAGAACATTCTGCTGCTTCTCATAGCTCACGCCATGAGTACTTCACCCCAGAGATAGACAGGCTTTCTTCACCTGGTGGAGAGTGAGGCTGCTGACAGCTCCCCAGGTTCAAATTGGCTTGTTTTAGCACCAGGAGGGCACTGAAGTTCAAAAGTCCTAGGCTCTGGCCGGCTGTGGACTACCCTGGAGGGGCTCAAAGGGTAGTTTATTCTGACACCACTTCCCCATGGAGAAGAGAGGGGCTGGGCTGGCAGAATCCTGGGAGCGCCCTGGGTCTTCATGGGCAGAGAGAGCTGCATATGCAAAGATTCTGCTGCAAACAGGGAGCTGGGCTGCAGGGGCCAGCTGGACGGCTGCAGAGGCCCAACAATGATGTACCAACGAGGTCGTGTTTTGTTGTACTGGTGAATCCAAGTTGAGGAAAAGTTGTTTGTAGGGGAAGGATTGGCTCAGGCTAGCTTGCATGAGACTGGTAGAAGGAGGGATTAGAGAAGGGGAAACAGGTGGTGGTGATGGATTGAGAGGGGAGAGCTGGGAGGTGGAGGGACCAGAAGACCCCATAATCCCCTGGACGCCAGGGCAGAAGGGGGCATTTAGGGTGACCCCCATCTAGTGTGATCCCTAGAGAGCTGAGGGGGCCTCAGCCTGAGGCACACACTGGTGTGTCTGACCACTTGCTATGCCTCCGTCTGTGTGACTCACACCTGAAACCCAACCCAGCCAGCGCATCCAGCTCGGACCCCAACCTCCCGCACATCACCCCTGCCCTGCCTATTTTTCCTCCTTCCTCAGGAAAAGACAGCCCCAGTCCTTTTGGCCACAGGCTTCTTTTGGTTCCCCAAATGTAACATTTTCCTCCGCCCCAGGACATTTGCACAGGCCATTCTCTCTGCCTGGGATGCTCTGGGGCCCACACTCCAGGCCCAAGCTCAGAGAGGCGGCCCCTCCCTCACCAGTCCTCCTTACAGTACCATGCCCTTTTCTATACGGCCCTCATCTGGCTGTAAAACATCTGTCTATTTGTGTATTTAAATGATTACTCTATCTGGCTCCCTCCCTGGATGCCGTCCTGGGAGGCATGACCCACCCGTCTTACTCACCAGCACAGCTGGCACACAGTAGGTGCATCTGAAGTAATGATTCTCAAGCTGGGCTGCACGCTGGTGTCAGCTGATGCCTCAGGGCTTCTCCCGGAGGCTCTGATTCTGACACTGTGATCAGGACGTTCCCCTGGTGATGCCACCATGCTGCAAGTGTGGAGACTGTTGACCTAACGTTCCTGGCCTACCCAGGTGACAGAACCGGCACCTGTGTAGTCGGTACTCAGAGAATTTTCACTTTTACAAACATCCCAGGAAATTCTCATGCAACCTCAAATTTGAGGCCCATAGGTGCAGGGGCCGTCACCAGTAGCTGTGGAAGAGACCTCTGTGGGCAGCTTGTAGGGAGGGAAAAGGCTGGACTCCGGGGGAGGTCAGGGCTGGCTGGGGGCTGCACATTAACCAGCACTGGGAGCTTTAAAAAATTCAAGTGCTCAGGGCTCAGCCCTTGGCCCCCATCCTGGCCTCAGTATTTTCCCAACTCTCTGTGTTTCTGACGTGCAACCAGGGCCAAGAAGCATTGGGAGAAGCCAAGCAGAAGAGAGTTAGACAGGTGGGCATGGGGTGGGCGGGGACTCGGGGTGGTGCTGGCAGCTGAAGGAGGCAGCAGCATTCCCCAGGGTTTGGAGATTCAGGCTGAACCACCCGGCTCCAGGTCAGGATGGTGTGTACATTTCCAGGAGTCCATAACAGATCACACTCATAGGTCTGTCTTTTTTTTTTTTTTTTTTTTGAGATAGTCTCTGTCACCCTCAGTAGAGTGCGTGGCATCCTAGCTCACAGCAACCTCAAACTCTTGCCTCAGGCTCCCGAGTAGCTGGGGCTACGGGCACCCGCCACAGAGCCCAGCTTTTTTTTCTATTTTTAGAGGAGATGGGGCCTCGCTCTTTCTCAGACTGGTCTTGAACTCCTGAGCTCAAGAGACCCATCCGCTGTGGCCTCCCAGAGTGCTAGGATTTCAGGCATGAGACACAAGGCCTGGGCCTGCACTCAAGGATCTCTTAATGACAGGGAGGGTCATGTTTGTGGATATGTGACATGAGGCTGTTTTGTGTAAGCACCATAGAGTGTGTTTTCACAAACCTGGACGGCATCGCCCGCCGCACTCCCAGGCTGCGTGCTGTAGCCCCTGCTCCTGGGCCGCGCACCAGTGCACAGATTACTGCGCTGAATACCGAAGGCTACCGCACACAATGTGAATATCTGTGTATCCAGACATATCTGATCATAACAGAGGGACAGTAAAAATACAGCACCATCTTCTTACGGGACCACCACCACACGTGTGGGGCCGGAACGTCATGCAGAACACGACTGTACCACAAGCTTAGTGGCTTCAAACAAGAGAAATTTATTCTCTCCGATTCTGACACTGTGGTCAGGATATTCCCCTGGTGATGCCACCATGCTGCAAGTGTGGAGACTGTTGACCTAACGTTGCATTTCTGGAAGGCCAGACATGCAACATGCAGCTGGCTGAGACTGGGAGAAGGCGCCTGTCTGGGGCAGCTCCCCCGCCGTGTCCAGGCTGGGCCCTGGCAGCTTTTGTCCTTCAGAAACTGAGTCGTGAGGACCCAGCGCCTGGTGAGAGTGGGGGCTGGGGTGGCAAGACTTCAAGAGTTGTTAGCGCCTCTCTCTTAATTAAGGCTCTAGGTGGGTGGCTGGCGTCCTGTGGTTCCCCTGGAAACTGGCCTGCGAGGAGAGGGCAGGGGAAGGCTGTCAGGTTACCCTTCTTATATCTAAGCTTCATCATCATCATCTGGATCTTTTTTTCTTTTTTCACATGAAAGTGTTTTATTCACATGGAAATAAAATTATTGGCTTCTGACTTCAATGAAAATCTACCCATTTCACAGTTTTAAGAGGAACTTCAACTTCTTGGCAGACAGAAAGGGAGTTTTCCCTGCTGAGGCAGAGCTGGGGGACTTCTCCTGTAGGGGCCCGGCTGGCAGGCTGGTTTACAGTCAACTTTAGGAAGGCAGGTCTCGGTAAAGCAAACACTAAGAAATCACCTGGGGGTCTCCTCTCCTTCCTCCTGTGACAGGTGAAGAGACTGACAAGGAGCTGCAGCACCTGGTCCGCCCAGAACTGCTGGGATGTCTGTCAAAGCAAATACCGTAAATTTCAGGTACTTTGAATGCAAATTCAAGGGCACACTCGCCTTCTCCTCTCAGTAGATTTATGCTTTTATTTCGACATCAAGATACAAAGCATGTTTCCCCCCAGCTTTCTATGGGCTGAAGACTGTCAGTGTAGAATACGTGAATGTTTTCCTGCCATTCCAGTAGAGGCTTGAGGCAGTGACCTGCTGACAGGTCCTGTGCTGAGCATGGCATCACTGCCATAAACACACACCAGAGAAATGCCCAGTGCAAAGTGGACATTTTAAAACATGCTAAGAGAACTTTTCATATGTAAGAAGAGAAGAAAGAGCTTGCTCTCATCTTTAAATACTTAATTTCATATTACCTTGGAGACAGTGCGCATTTTAAAATGATTAGAAATAAGACATTTGTATTTGGGAAATAATATGTATTTATCATGGGAAATATCAGCAGATTCAGAAAAAAATACATAAAGAAGAAAATAAAATTGCTAGAAAGCACAGTGCCTGGGTGGCTGGTGTCCGGGCATTTGCGGATGACAGGGCCTGACCCAGCCCTCCTGGGTGCACTTGGCCCCACAGAGAGTCTCTCCCAGCCCAGGCTCACATTTTTCTCCTGCTCACTGGGACCCTCAGTACTAATGTTCACTCAGATGCATTTCCTGCGAATTCTCCTGGGACCTGATCGCTTCCTTCCTCTTGTAAAGAATTCTGACCCCGGTGTTACAAACTTACTTCTGATTTCCAAATTTAAATGTCTTGAAACTAATTTTATTTGAGGTCACTAAACATAGGGAAGGTTGAAGAGAGAGGAGGGAGCCCTGGAATGACAGAGACTGAGCTCTCCCCGCCCTGCGCCTCACCAGGGGAGCAAATCAGCCACACTGAGCTCTCTCAGGCCATTTAGCCCATGATTCCTGCAGGATGTATTGGTACCCTTGAAGCACTTCGAACAGTCTGGAAGCTGCACGGGGGTGGGGGCGTGGAAGGCACAAATACACCAGAGACTTTCTGTTTCCTTGTCCCGCCCTCCCTCTGCTCATCCATAATAAAATTAGCCAGATCGTATCTGGGCTGGGGGTGGGGTCAAATTTATTCTTTGGTTCTGCTGCTTGGGTAGAGAGAGACTTTCTCAAGGAGACAGGAAAAAAGTGTCTTGCCCTTTGGGAATTTAAGGAACTATTTCTCGGCAAACTGTATTTTCGAAGACCAGCCGTTAGTTGAAAAGGAAATTGTGCAGGGGACTGAGAGGAGAAAATAATTGCTCTGAGGAGCCCTGCTTCTGTATCACACATTTAAAATCTCCCAGAACAAGGAACCCAGAGGTCAGATGTTCCAGAACTGAGCGGTACAGGATCAGCGAAGGTCCCTGCCTCTGTGTCTGCCTTGCTTAGCTGCTGGCTTGGTGTGCAGGCCCGTCCCCAGGGTCACAGGACAACTGCAAGGGCAGCTCAGAGTGACCTTCTCCCACTGCAGTGTGGAGCAGTGGAGAAGCACCTGCTCCTCCTTGGCCCTCCCCTCTCAAAATCCTAATAAAGTGCACATGCTATGAAATTCCCCATTCAGCCTCATTAAAGGTACAGTGCAGTAGCTTGCATAATATTCACGGCAGGGTGCAACCGTCAGCACCGTCTACTTCTAGGGCATTTTTAAGACCCCAAAAGGAAGTGGGTCCTCCCGCTGCTGTCTCTCCCTATCCCTCACCTCCCAGCCCTGCCCAGTTCCTGATCTCTGTGGATCTGCCATTTCTGGACTTTGGGTGGCTTTGGGTCTGGACACTTTCACTCCCGTACTCAAGTTCCTTGGTGGGGTAGCTTCCTTTCCTTTTCAGGCCAGATTTTATTCCAGTGTGTGGATGCATCATGGTTTATCTTGGTTCCTTGTTTTTAGGAGCAGGAAAGACCTTCCCTGGGACCCCTGGTAGGGATCACTCCCCGTCTTTCTGGCCAGACTTGAATCTGAAGCTGACACTTAGTCCCTGGACTGGCAGGGCAATGGCACGGCATTGCTGGGGGTGACAAGAGTGGGGAAGTGTCTCTCCCGGGGCTCCAGGAGTCTGGAAAAAGCTTCTAGAACAGAAGTAGGTAGCCCGTGGGCTGAGTGCGGTGCTGGCCGGAATGCATGCCTGCCTGTGGCCCCGGCTCCCTGGCCTGGGCTGGACAAGACCCCATGACAGGTAGCAGTGCCCTGTGTGGCGGGGCCGGGGGTGGCCAGAGCATGGGGTGTCCCCGGCTCTGGTGCTGCGGCGGCCTCGTGCGCCACTGTTGCTTATGTTTCTGGCACTATTACCTCTGTGCTCTCCCCGGCCCCTGCCCTCCGGCCACCCGCGCCCCCCCCTCGTGCCAACCGCCGGGCCCACTGAAGTCTGGCACTGGCCGCTGTCCCTGAGCGCTGGATCTGCCAGTGGCCACCGGCTCCAGCCACTGGCGCTTCCCACAGGCTCAAAAAAAAAAAAAAGCTTCTAGAACACAACTGGGACTCCTCTGGCAAGAGTGGGCTTGGCGTGGGGAGCAGACTTGGGTAAGTGACCACAGTGCTCTCCACGGCACCACCTCCTAAAGTCGTGACCTTTCCCCTCTGGATCTACAGTAGCTGTCATGGAACAGGTGGTTGAAATGGAAATTTGATGGGGGTTCCAATATGATAGATGTCACTTACCAAAGAGGCCACCCCTCCTAGTAGAATTCACAAAAGAAAGTCTTTTCAAAAGACCTTTCCCTGCTGTGTTTCGTGACTGTCATCTGCCTGTTCTGCCCCTCTGTTCTCTTCCCTTACGTGGGGAGGGGACAGCTCAAGTAGAGTGGTAGGCAGTGCTCAGAGGCCACTGACAGCAGACTCTTGCACTCGCGGGTGTGAGAAGGCGCTGGGAGCCTGTGTCCACTTGGGAGGAGGCTAGGCTGGGGCTGAGTGGCTCCCAGACCTGGTCAGGGCCAGGCGCCACGCTGAGCGTAGTCTCTGCTCTGTGCCGAGTGACCCTCTGACGCGGCGAGGCCGGCAGACCTGGGAGACACTGTCCCTCCCAAGCTTGCTGACTCCCAGGGGCACAGACCTCCCCCCAAGTGTGGCTTCCCTGTGCAAACCAGCCAGTCCAGATCCATCACCCTGCAGTCACCGCCTGCATCTTCGCTCCAGCCACTATCTCCCTGTCCCAACCACCCAGGGCCAGGTACCAGGAGGCTCAGGGTAGCCCCCAGCCACAGGCCAGTCCTAAGCCTGCTTACCCTGTTTCACCCATCCCTCAAGACCTTCCCCTTCCTCCTCTGCCTCCTGACCAACATCAGTGTTCCCCAGGTGGCCCTGCGTGAGGTGGCACCTCATCCTCCTCTGGGAACCGTAACGAATGATCTTCTCCTGGTGGCTGACTCCTGATCTGCTGTGCTCACCATACCTGAATAATGAAAAACTCAACATTTTAAAGAAAACATGTAATGCTTCCTAGGACACCATGTGGGCCACTCAGAAGACACAGCTGGTGTGAATCATCTTGGGTTCCATCCAAAAGGCCACGAAGATGGTCAAAGGGACCCGAGCAGTCACGTGGGTGCCAGATATCTAGGACTATGGAAGGAACGGACACAGAGGACCACCCACAGGCCAAGCCTGGGTCTGCAGAGGCAGAGTCACCCTCACTGCATGGGGCCAGGCTGTCCTGGCTGGCATCTTTCTGCTTTAAACACTCTGACCAGCAGAAGATCCTGGGCCCTGTGGGTGGCTTTGGCTGGGAACGACTGGTCATCCCTCCTTTCTACAGTAATATTTCACTATTATGTTTGGATATTGAGTATTTATTGGAGGGTCTTTTTCACTGAATGTCTTTCTGATGGTCTAACTTGACCTGAAGCAGGAATAAACAAGATGAGAGAGAGAGAGAGAGAGAGAGAGATAGATAGATAGATAGATAGATAGATAGATAGATCGATCTTGGAAGCCACTGGGGCAATGCTCTCTTGTCTCCAGTGAGAGGTGGAGAGGTGTCCCATTATGGAGCCAGTCAATGGCTGAGCTCATGCCAGAACTCAGCCCTCCTGCTTCCCAACCGGAGCCCTCTCAACCTCTCAGCACAATTGTGTAAAGGAAGGAAATACAATTAGGTGGTTGACTACAAATGACACCAATATGCACAATTGTGTTTCGTTACTGGGGATATTGAAAGAGTTAGATGTGTTTTGTACTGGGAATGAGATAGCAGTGATCAGCTCATCCTCTTGAGTAACCTTGAAACCAGCAGCTTCCCATCTCTCCTGAGCGTTGGGTGTTAGGTCCCCAGCGGTGTGTCTGGCACACACAACTGATTTGTCTATTCAAAGATTGAAGGAAGAAGGGTGCTATGGTTTGAAAGCTCGTATCCCTCCCAAATCTGCATGTTGAAACCCAGTCACCAAGGTGACGGTCCTGGAAAGTAGGGCTACAGTAGACTGATTGGGTCATAAGGACCCCTCCGTGGCTGGAGTGTGAGCTCATCTCTAAGGGATGGGGGGCACGGGTTGTTCCTTTCTGCCCTTCTGTGCCTTCCACTGTGTGAGGACACAGCACCAAGGCGGCATCTTGAAGCAGAGAGCACACCTTGTCTTCTGGCTCCACGATCTGGGACTTCCCAGTCTCCCAAACTACAAGACGATACATTTCTGTTGTTTGTGAGTTATCTTGCAGCCACCTTTCAGCTAAAGTCTCAGGTATTTGGTGACAGCAGCATGGATGGATTAAGATAAAAGAGTAACATTTTAAACATCATCTGCTTTTACTTACAAAGTTATTTCATGTCTAGGAAGGAATTCTGCCATTGAAAATTTGATTTTGAAGTTATTTCAGATTTAAAACATCTTTCTATTATCCCTTCAAGATCATACTGTACTTGCCTATCCTTGAGCACTTTTATACTTGCTTCCTTGACATTTTAAAGGTTCAGATACCAAGGAAGGCTAAATCATTCACTGTGATTAAATGTTGCCTTAGCTCTAAGAAGACAGGTGAGCATAGGCTGGGATCCAGCAGCAGTGAGCTTGTGTTGGACCATGGCTGGCTACCACCTCCTCCCGGGGCCCAGGCCCAGAGAACTGTTGTGTGTGTGTATGTGTGCACATGTGTGTGAGCATCTTCTGGGTGAGGGATGCCTTTGTGCTTAAGTAGTGGCCAGAATAAAGACACACCCTCCCCCCCCCCCTCCCCAATATTCCTAAGTCCTAATCCTTCACCTGTGTAAATGCTATGTTACATGCAAAGGGGAATTGAAGTTGCAGATGGAACTAAGATGTGGTGAGAAGGACTCAGCCAGTGTTTTTTGGCTGCAGAGATCTAAGGGGGCTTAATGCCAAGGAGTGCAAGTGGCTTCTACAAGTTGAAAGGGCCAGGAAATGGGTTCTCTAGAGCTTCAGAGGCTGCAAGAGAACTCTGTCTTTTAGGAAAGGTGAGCCAGCTGGAAGGAACTCAGCCAGTTAGTCTCTCCCACAGAGTACAGATACCCAGAAGAAGTGTGGCTCCACGTCTGAGACGCACATCCATAACAATGTTTGTGGCAAGTAGCCTATTTCACTGCCTTTTATCGTTTGTAAAAGATGAAGCTGTCGGCATCTGTCTGACAACTGTCAGATGTAAAATTATGTTCTCTGCATGTTAAAAAAAGTATGGCTGTGAGTCCCTGATGGTGCAGAGGCTCATAGCAACCCTGAATGGGTTTCTGAACCCATTCTCCACCCTCTGAAGGGAAGGGAAGTGAGTGAGGTGGGGAACCCATGGCCTGAAGGAAACTTGTGGCCTTCCTGGTCCTCAGGTGTGGCCTCTTGACTGAATCCAAATTTTTACATAAATCCTTTTATTAAAAGAAGTGTAGCAGAGAAAGATAAAGCTTTTCTTTCCTCCTTTGGTGCTGAAAAAGGAAGGATTGATTGTGAAATCAGAAGGCCACCAGGTCCCTGCCCCTGGTTGGTTTCTAATTCAACAGTGCATTTTCAATCAGCTTAGCTGGCTTGAAGCTTTGAGTCAAATTTTTCCAGAAAATGCTCTGGGACTACAGTTTCTGAACCTGAACTTTATTCATAAGGACAGCAAGGCCACCCTTTAGCTAAAGCTTTGCCCCAGGCAGACAGGGAGGTGGGTGGGATGCTTTATCAGCCCCCTGTCTTTGTTGCTTAGGAACTTGGAGTATTTAGTCAAACACACTTCTCCTCATTCATTATTCCTGCCTCTGGGCCCCCCTGGAGAAGGTGCTGTGGCCGCCTCCAGGTCATGGAACTGTCTGAACGGGATTTCTCAGAAGTCACCAAAGCTGGAGAGAAAAGTATAAATAAATTGTGTCATGCAAAACTTGTTTTTCCTTCACACAAATTCCAGATGGTGAAATGTGACTCTCTCCCAGGCTGCCCTAGTTGCTGCTGCCTCACTGGAGACACTGGACAGTGAGACGCGTCTTGCAGACACCACGCTTTGCAAAACCCACTGACTTTTCCGAACCTGAGTTAGGCTGAGCAGGGCCGCTGTTAGGATGGCCAGCTGGGTCGAAGCCACCTGCTCATGCTATTCGTGTGTGTGCACATGGTTAATGACAATAGCTGATGGCAGGCACAGTTCAACAGCCAACAATGAGACTGATAAGAGCAGGCCCAGGGGCTGACCTCATGTGAGCCAGGTTGGCCAGGTGTGGTGTCAGACCAGGCGGTAGGAGAGGTTTCAGTGGAGGGTTGGAGACAGCCGAAGAGAGGGTTTGAGTGGTGCATACACCTGTGTGAGAGGACACAGCATGTGCAAAGGTCCTGAGGTGAGTGCACTGAGCAGAAGATACCATGACAGTGACAATGGGGCTGGGGTGTGGCAGAGCAAGTGGAACGGTGTGACCTGAGCTGGACAGGGCTTTGTAGGCCATGCTGAAGATGTCAGATTGTGCATTTGATGGGAACTCACTGGACCCTTTGAGCAGAGTAGTGTCATGGCTGCATTCACATTTTAAAGGGAACATTGCGGCTGCCATTTGTAGAGAATGTCAGAGGAACAAGCGTGGACATGGAGAGTGCAGCAAGGAGGAAACAGCAGTGATTTGGGCAAGAGACGATGAGAAAGTGACTCAGGGTGAGTGAGAGGAAGCGTCGGGAATGTGCAAGTTCTGTGCCACCAGGAGGGTTGGAGCACAGGACTTGCTGAAGGATTGGATGAGAGGGGAGAGAGATGGGGGTAGGGGGTGCAGTGGGGGACAGAAGGAAAAAGGGGTAATAGAGGAAGGAGGAGAGGAAAGGAGGGAGGGAGGGAAGGAAAGAAGCAGAGGACTCCAAGGCTTCTGGCCTAGAACCTCGCAGGATCTTGGTGTCTGTTTGCCGAAAGAGACCGAGGTACTGGGGGGGGGGGGGGGGGGAGAACAGGAGTCTGCTTTGGCCATGTCTAGCGTGACACGACCGTGTGATAGCTTTTTGTGGCAACCAAGTCAAATGTGCAAGGACATTTTCCAGCTCCAGTTCAAAGGCTCCTGAAGGTCTTTCGCTGGTTGCTCTCATCTGCACCCTTCTGCACCTGCGGCCACCACGGGTATGTACGGAGCTGCCAGCTGCTTCCTAACGGCTTTTGCTGCTGCCTGGCTCACTCGGTCCACCAATTCATCCTTCACTCCACTGCCCAAATTTCTCAAGCATGAATCTAATTTTGTTACTGCCACTAATAAAGTCCTTTAAGGCTCAATAGAATCTTGGGAATAAAATTCAGACCTTGGGCCCCTCCTGACCCAGCTCATCCACTTGCTCCTCCCTGAAAGTCGTGCTCCCTCCGTGCTCCGGAGTTAGGATGATGACAGCAGGTAAAACACAGCAGCTCTCAATTCCCCGTGGCTCAGCCCCACGCTGGGTGCCTCTCATGTGTTAGCTCAGTTAATGTTCACGTCATCTTTATGAGGTCGTCAGTATCATGATTTCCACTTACATTTGAGGTAAACAACACTTAGAGAATGAAGAATTAAGTTAACCAATGATCCCAAGGATTGTAAAAGACTGTCAGGAGTCCATCCCCGGTGTGTTTGGTTAAGTCCAGATGCCTTGCCCTTGAATTCCATTCCTACCTATGATTGTCAGACCAGCAGCACTGCCTGGACACTGGTTAGAAGTGCAATGTTGGGGACCTGGCCCCAGATTTCCTAAATAAGAAGCTTTAGGGTGGAGCTAGGCCCCCAGGTGATGCAGTAGAGATACTGCCCTGTGCTCCATCATAGTTACAGGTAAGTTCTGTGTGGGTGGAACCCGAGGTCTTTGTGTCTCCTGTGACAGTGAATCTTGCCCCCCTGTTGTCTGAGGGGCCCTGCCTCTTCCTTCTGGACTCATCTCCCAGGCCCTGAGAAGTCTCCTGAGATCTCTCGCCCCACAAGAGGATATCTTCTCTGGGATGGTCCCAGAGCAACGCTGCATTCAAGGGTGTCTTGGGCTGCATCCCAAGGGTTTCTTGCTGTCGCTAGGCTCATGGCTTCCCCCAGTGGCCTCCTCTACCAAAGGGTGACAGGGATCCTTACCCACAGGATATCTGGCCCAGCTCATTTTTCTGAGTTTCTTTCTCGTTCTACTAGGAGCAATGATTAATGTTTGCAGATTAAAGAGTAAATTGACAACAAATAACTTCCTCCTTCCCAGAAACAAATAAACAAAACTCTTGTCACACTGGAAGAATGCAGATCTCAAAATCTGTTGAGAGGAAGCCATTTGGAGCATGACACCAAGGCTAAAATTTTAACATGTAACTATGCACAACTTGAAACAAAATTCCAATTCTGTTTTAGCCCATTTTTTGCTGTTAGAACAGACTGTGTAATTTATAAAGAAAATACATTTCTTTGGCTCACAGTTCTGGAGACCAGGAGGTGCAAGACCTTGGTGCCCGCCCTGCTTGACCACTGGCCAGGCAGTTCCTGCCGCATCCTCATGGTGGACGTGAGAGCAAGTGAGGGCAGGGGTCGGGGCAGGGGGCAGAACTTCATCCTTTTATCAGGAACCCACTTCCACGATAATTAATCCACTCCTGTGATTAGTCCGTTCACAGGGGCAGATTGCAGTCTTAATTCAATTGATGAGGGGTCACACTTCCTCATGATCTAATCACCTCTTCAAAGTCCCACCACCATAAAAATGGCAATTAAATTTCCACTTGAGTTTTGGAAGGGATATTTATATCATAGCAAAACTAAATCAAAAGAAAACAACAACACAACTTCAGAATGAACAAACAGATGTTTAAAAGTACATAAACTGCATAAAAACTGGAGAAAATATTTGAAACATATCTGACTGGGTAATCAATAAGAAAAATAACAACCCGAGTAAAAATTGGAGAAAACTGTGCATAGAAAATCCATAATATACGTATGAAGATGTCCAGAGTTTGTTACCATTACCAAATAATTTGAAAAACGAGGAACTTTTTACTTATAAAACAGCTGAGAACTTGTGGGTGTTGGTGTGAGGAGGCATATGGCCTGCAGTGGGCTGCTGACACACTGGTCTCAACCTTCTTAGGAAACAAATGTGCATATTTGGTGATGTGGTGGTGAAGGAGAAAGTTTCTGACTACGTCCACTGCGTGCCGGAATTGGAAACACTGATGCTGCGGTGACCGTGTGGGTCTCCTCTCTAGCTGCCTTTCCCTTCTCTTCCCCCTCACTTACTGTTTTGACAGCCCCTTTCTATTGTTATTCTCATTGTTGACAACAAAATCCATGTCACGCCAGTGTCACTGCTCTCACAATTCTGAACATGCTGTTTATTCTCCTGCCTTCTCTGGTGAGGCTTCTGTGATTAAGGAACACCATCAGCAGGAATGGGAATAGCACAGGGTGTCCCACAGAGCTGAGGGGAACTGACAGACGTGCAGGAGAGAAGTTGTCAGAGGATCCAGGAGGATGAAATGAGGATCGCGGTGCAGACGGGGAAAGCATCAGAGTCAGGATGCATACAGTGCTGACGGCCACCGAGAGCAAGGAAGTGAAGCTCTGCCTCTCGTTTCCTCCCACCCAACTCCCATGTCCCTTCAACTCCCAATGATGCAGCATTGGGTGACATAAGCCTCAGGAAGAGAGGAGATTGGAGAGGCCACAGGAAAGGCTGTGAAGACATACTACAGACCCTACAGCCAGGGCTGTGAGGCCAGGCCCGGATGGAGGAGCCTGCCTCTGGACTTAGATGCTCATGTGGAAATTTTATCATAGCACAGGCTTCTGAAGACAGGGGGATCCTGGCCACAGACTACCCAGAGTTTTGCTTGCAGCTCTATGCCAGTCATACAGAAGG
Source organism: Loris lydekkerianus (assembly GCA_963574355.1). Classification (NCBI taxonomy): domain Eukaryota; kingdom Metazoa; phylum Chordata; class Mammalia; order Primates; family Lorisidae; genus Loris; species Loris lydekkerianus. The sequence continues at coordinate 51,711 of CAUYPK010065640.1, forward strand.
CCTGGCACTGGGTAGGTTCTCAGTTAGTGTGCACTGGGAAATGAAGGAGTGGGTGCAGCTGAGATGGTGTCACACAGGTGTTGACAGCCGATGGGTGTCACTCCCTGCCCCCCGATCCATCTGGTTCCTGCATTTCTGTGCAGCCTGTAGACTTCTGCATGGCACTGTTTACACCTCTCTGCCCATTCTCCCTATGTGCTGGACAGGCTGGAAATGCCAAGGAAACCTTCACCCCAGCCTTCACTGAGGGGAGCTGTGGATAAATGTCCAGGCCTTTCACTGCTTCCTGGGATGACTCCTTGGCACAATCCCAGGTGGCTCCCAGAGCTCCCCAGAGCATTAAGCCATAAATTACCACGGTGAAAACTTACCTCTGCCTCCCTTCTCCCTTCTGTATCTGTGCTTCCTGGTATCATGTCCTAAATACACTACTTGCCCTTGAACATTCCTCTCTGAATCCACATCAAGAAACCCATGTAAGATGAGTTATTGTCCCAAGATGTCCCAGAGCTGGAAGTGCATCCTCAGAGCCCAGCCGAGTGGAAAGCACAGGATCTGGGATGCCTAGACCTGGAGACCACAGGCTCATCATCCCTGCTCGAGTCTTCCTAGAGGTTGGCCCGACTCACTGATAACATAGACCACACCTGTCACCTAGCACAGGGACTGCACCCAGACAAGGGCTTAACGACTAGGACTGTGTTTTCAGAGCCTTGTTTGGAATGACTTAGAAAGGGCAGAAAATGCCATCACCAGTGCTGTGAGACAGGGACTCTGCCGCTCTTATTCTCTGTTGGTATCCAGGCCCTAGAGCAGTGCTGGGAGCAAAGTACACAAACCACACACGTTGAATGAATGACACTTACCCACTCCAAAGGCTGTGTCCTGTTTTCCAAAGGCATTTGGATACTTTTCATTTTGCTGTGTTCTCTCTTCCTGAATCAACTATAAGTTCGACAACAGAGACATTGCCGACCTTCGCAGTTCTCCCTGGCTCTGACCACATCCTTGAACAGCTTTCATATGGCAGAACTCACTGTGCAATTTGCAAAACATTTGTTTCTAGCAATCTTATTAAAACTATATTTCTAGTCTTTTGGACATTTTAAATTTATTCCATTCCCCAGGAAGGTGTCACTTCATGATGAATGACATGCACTTGTAGAGATATATTCTGAAGACAGAATTCTTTTTAAAACATTTTTTTCAGGAATATTTTCAAGCAGCACTATGTGTGAGGCAGTGTGCTTGGTACAGCGTTCTTCTGCCAAAGAAGACATGTCCCCTGCTGTCGAGGAGTGGGGGTCTGTTAGTACAGGAAGACAAAGGAAGGTTCCAGTGCTTCACATCTCCTGTACTGGTGTCCTTGCACAGTCCTCTCCCACACTGGGTTGGATGGACCTGTGTGACCAATTGGATAATGTAAAAATGATGATGTGTGACTTCCATTGTTGTCTCCACTTTGCTCTCCACTTGCTCCACTTGGAAGCCAGTGCTGTGTCAGACATTCTGGAGAAGGCTACACGTGAGGAACTGAGGCCTCCTGCCAACAGCCAGCATCAACTTGCCAGCTGTGTGAGTGACCCATCCTGGAAATGGACCCTCCTGCCCCAGTCAAGCCTTCAGATGATGGCAGCCCTGGCTGACGGTTTGACTGTCATTTCAGCAGTGACCCTGAGCCCGAGCCATCCAGCAAGGCCATTCAAAAATTCCTGGCCCCCACAGACATGGTATGATCTAAGGGAGGGTATTATTGTTTTAAGCTACTAAATTTGGGGGTCATTTGTTTTACAGCAACAGATAACTGATACACATCTTAATGAAGAAATAGGCAGAAAATGAGAGAGGTGTTCTGGAAGAAAGGAACACAGTGTGTGACAGTGTATAACAAAGAAATCTGAGTCTGCCAGGTGCCCTCAGGGTACAGAACTCTTCAATGGAATTTGCTTGTCTCTGGCAGTCAGTCTTGACCAATTTTTACTTAAGATCCTCCACATTGGGTGATACATGTGGCTGAAAGGAGTAGGACGCCAGCCTCATATGCTGGAGGTGGCAGGTTCAAACCCAGCCCTGGCCAAAAACTGCAAACAAACAAACAAACAAACAAACAAAGAAAATGATTCTCCACATCCAGGAAGTCAAATATATCAGTATTTGCTGAATATTCTTAATAAAAGCTGCATTAAAGTGACAAAAGGTGTTGTTGGTTATGCACTGTGCTAAGCACCACACGCTGGGTTTGTAGGTACAATCACACACAACCAGGAAGATTGTGAGGCCCCATTTTCTCTGTGCTGAGACAGGGTAATAATTTCCGTCCTGGGTGGCCAAGGGGATGATCTGAGTGTTGAGCCATCTGGTTTTTGTTTCTCCCAGTTCCTACTGATTTTCTCTTTGTACCTCTCATTGCTATCCCACAGATTTCGTGCTGAGAATACAGCACTTGCCAAGTTTCTACATAGCTCATGGGGAATGATTCTTAGCCCAGTCTCAGGCTGCGACAGCTCCGAGCTCATCTTCAGTGGAAATCAGCAAACGGGTGCAGAGGCTTCGTCTCCCTCCAGTCTGCCCTGCAAAACTGCTGGCTGCCTCCTGACTGGTGTTCACTAAAGAGACTTCGCTTTTCCTTCTGGGTCATCTTTGTTAGGGTGACTGTTTCTTATACCATCAACGCATGCTCCTCAGCTGTATTTATGGAGAGGTTTATTTGACCTGTTCATTCCTTTAGGAAGAAGAGTTTCTTGATGGCAGCAGACCGGGCCTATGAGGCTGCCCCAGCTCTGCGCGTGGTCTTGGCATAGGATGGGGCCCCATGAGTGTTGAATGAATGGTTGACATTCAGGCCTTTCCTGCCTGGTATTGTAGAGGTCACTTATGTCTTATCTCAAAACTCATTCAGTGAACAAAGTAAGCACATCTCAGAAATAATACCGTAGAAAACCCCTGTAAGTTGACTGTGCTAGGGACTGTAACAAACTGGTCAATGCAGGGAAGTGGTCAACATAAGGAACTAGGCCCCCTGCACTGATACATACGTGTGGTGCATGTCTGGTCTATGAAAATGAGGTCAACTTAAGGAAGTGGTCAAAGGGATGTGGTCAGCTAGGGACCTTCTGCTGTATTTGAATATTTTACAAATATCGAATGATTTAATGAGTTCCTCATGTTATTCCAGGCACTGTTTGTGGGTTTTTCACCTATCAAAGGAGGAGAATGTATCAGCCTTTCAGGAGTGACAGGAAGGTTTGGGGGTGTGTCCGTAATGGCACCTGGCGCACAGCGAGTTACCAGTTGTCGAGAGTCAGGCCACGCGGCTGAGATGCATGCAGGGTCTGGTTTTCTGGCCCCACCGTCTTCTGGTATTCGGTTAACACTCAGCGCCACAGGTCCAGCCGAGGGCCTCCTCCCCAGCCCTCCTGTCTTTAGGCAACATAAAAATTCTGGTTAGCACAGTAGGGGCCGGGGTGCGTTCAGATGGAGGAGGGAGAGATATCTACGGTAAATCTTACCCCGTTCACCACTTTTCTGGCCGTCTGCCAGTCACTCTTTGTATATTAAAGGAGGCTCCACAGACATTTGTGCAGTGGCGGCAAGTTGTAGAAAGACTTTTCTGAGCCTAAGATTAGCAGCAGAATTTATAGCAGTGCTGGAAATTGTGGTATACAAAACAAGACTGTAAATTACACCACGGTTGTTAATAAGGAGGAAGATCCCTGCGGTCCAGGATCACGTTGGAGACTCCTGAGGGCTGCAGCCTGGTGACCATGCGCAGGACTAGGGGGCAGTGTGAGAGTGAGAGCAGGAGCCCCCAGGCCAGTGTGACCCAAGGCGCAGTGTAGCCAGCCTTCCACGGTGGGACAAATCTGAGCACCTTCCCTGGCTTTTGCCCTGAGCTAATTAGCTGGGTCTCCTGAGCAGGGGCTGACTCTTGGCATCATGGCTGAAATTGCTGGTTACAAACACAAGCTTCTCTCATGAGCTATTATCTGCCCTTTGTCTGGGAGGCCATTCAAGGCCTAAGGCTATGCTGGATGTATTTAATTAGTATTGACGGTAGGAAAATAAATCTCTGCCTACAAAAATAGACAACCTTTCCAAATGGACTAGACCAGGCGTCCTCAAACTTTTTAAACAGGGGGCCAATTCACTGTCCCTCAGATGGTTGGAGAGCTGGGCTATAGTTTAAAAAAAATAACTATGAACAAATTCCTATGCACACTGCACATATCTTATTTTGAAGTAAAAAACAAAACGGGAACAAATGTAATTCACACGGCTTCATGTGGCCCGCGGGCCGCAGTTTGAGGACGCCTGGACTAGACTATATCTAGATTTTAGTTTTGTTTCTAAAAAGAAAGGCTATGTTGGAAAGCAGGTAAGGGCAGGATCCTATATCCTTGGAATGCAGGCTCCAGAGTGTGGGCTGGACTCGACAGCGTGTGGCAGAGAACTGCACAAATAGTAAGCCGGGGTGTGAACAGCAAGCACCAAGGCCTGGGACTCACGGAGGGACTCTAATACTTAGTGCTGTATATATATGTAAGTCCACGCAATTTTTAAATAAGTGTTAATTCTGGTCTTTAAAGCAAAACCTTGGGCTAGAGCCATGTAGGAAGTAGCAGAAACCTCTGTGCAGGGGAGAAATCTGCGTCTTTATTGGGAGAAATCTGCATCTTTATTGGAAGTTCTCTCCTTTGAAACAAACACATGTCAGATTGATGGTCCATCTCAGCACCTGTGTCCCACCCTGGCATGATGGACGCAAGGCAAAGAGGACAGCCTGCTCCCTCCGCTCCCCTCCTGCCAAACGCGCCCGAGAGGGAATCTGCTTTCCCACTGCCTGGGAGCGCAGATCATGGAGCAGCCTGTTGGGGCACAGGCTCCAAGGCCCCGGAGTGTAAGTGACACAGACTTACATTGTACCCTTCCAGGAGCTGGAAGAGAGAGAGAGCGTGTGAGAGTGAGAGACAGGGACATCTCCTGACTTACGTGGAACAAAGAGGAGGAACTAGAAAGAGGCTCAAGAGGGACAGGGCAGGGCCTGTAGGTAGGAATTCCTCACCTGCCCTGGATGTTATCATACTTCAGTGAAATGTTTAATGTGCACCTTTCAAGCCTTACCAACTCTTTCTGCTATCCTGGCAAAATTTTGTATTAAAAGAACTCCTTTGGGGAGCATTAGGCAATAATAACTCACTCCTCCTACTGCTCGCTCACCAAGCACCCCTGGGCTAAGCATACAACACGCCAGTGAATTCCTGGAGCAACCTTGAGACGAGGCCCCATCACTGCTAGTTAAGTGAGAAAGCGAAGGTTTAGGGAAATTAAGTAATGGTCTCCCAGAGCCAGGTGGGGACAAGGGTTTAAAGCAGGCCACCCTAACTGGACGTAGCTGGAGAGTCAAGTTCCCTGTGGGCAGACAGGAGAAGAAAGCCATCCTCCCAGGGCGGAGCTTGCAGTGACTGCCATGTTGCTGGACGTCACTATACACGTCATTTCCGTTGATGGTTAACAATTGAGTTGCTCCCAAAACATTGATCAGTGAAGTCAGCAGTGCTGGTATAATCTACCCGTTTCAGTCAGCTGAAAACCTACTGTTCTGTAATGATGCATTCTTAGTAAAATAATTCTGCACCAACCCAACACCTGACTTTTAAAGCTTGTGGCAAGTGGTCTAACACACAAACAACTTAGGCGACTCTTAAATAAAATAAAAATGTTAGTGTATAAATTCTCACAAAAATCCCATGGTCTCACCTGTTTAAAGATTACCATTTGTTGACCAGCTTTTAAAGTCGAGTTGAATTGCAATTTCTGCCTTTGCTCCCTGCGTGCCTCTTGATAAGCTAGGATACCTTAAGTGTACTGGGATCACCCGCTGTTTAAATCAGTAATGACTACCTTAGGCTTGGAATATGATTTTCCTGGTAACTGACTTATTTCAAAGTGTGACTCTCTCCTTTCCAATTTATTTTCAATGAATGCATCCAATCCTGGTCATCTCATAAGTATGTACGAACTCGAAGTATTCAAGGAAGAGAAAGAAAAAGATACTAATTAAACTCGATTGTATAATCAATTGTGCCTGCCTTCAAGTTCCTGGAGCTGGTGCCTGGCCCTTCTCCGAGGAGTTCCCTGCCTGATAACCTGCATCTGTGGGGCTGTGCCCCTCACAAGACTCTGAGCCACCCCAGCGGAGGGCAGCGTCCAGCACGTGGCCTGCGGACGGTTTGTGTGCACTCAGCCTTTCTTGAAGGGAGCAATAAATGTGACAAGCAGGACTGGATGGTGGGGAGACAGGAAAGCGGAATAAGGGCTCAACTGCCTCAAATTAGGTGGTTTGAAAGAGGAAGAATTCAAGAATTCAGGTGGGTGCAGGCAGGGAGTGAAGCAGTATCAGAAGAGGTGTCAACTTTACAAGAGAATTATGATCTCTCCAGAGAGAACCAGTCTAGGAAACTTTGCTCTCAGCTCCAGGGTAATTCTGGGTTAAGTCACACCCACCATTAGCGCATCAAAACCCAAAGACATTAACGATAAAGTGGTATGTTTCTATAGCAGCCATGGTGTTCTCAGCAATCAGAGGCATTATTATTTTTATCTGAGCTTCTCAAAAAAAAGTTGTTATTCCCTTTTAAGGATGACGGAAGTGAAACTGAGCAGGGCAAACGGAAGCCCAAAGGCACCAGTTAGTTAGCAGGTTGAGGGTGTGGCCGTCTGGGAGCGCAGTCTGTGCTGTTTCCCGAGGGCTGGCCTCCCTGCCCTGCTTACGTGAGAACTGCAAGAAAGCATTTTTATTGAAAAACTCCGCTGCTTAGTATTCCATGGTATACATGTACCACAATTTGCTAGTCCATTCGTGGGTCAATGGGCACTTGGGCTTCTTCCATGACTTAGCAATTATGAATTGGGCTGCCATGCCATCTGGAGATCCACCCCAGAGTGAGCAAATCTCACTGGCTAATTGCATGGACTGCCTGGATCAGGTGCTCACCCCTGATCCAATTATTGGCCTCAGCTGTGTTGTTTTGACTTCCATGTCAGGACTTCATCTGGACAAAGGTGGAAAATTTAACATGGTTTTTGTCACAGGGTGGGTTTCCACTCTGAGCAGAATCTGAGATGGAGATTTCCAGGTAGACATTTTTTTAGGGACATCCTTGGGATCACTAAATACAAAAGGGAGGAAGAAGGAAACAGGATTTGGCACAAGGAGAAGTTGAACTACGATGTGGTAACTGTGGCAAGAAGCCGTCCTTTAGAGATGTCTTGAATTGTAGCAAAAGGATGAGGCCTTTATGACCCCATATTGGTTAGTCAATGGATGCAGATTGTCCCTGGAAGGAAATACCATCTTCAGTGAGACAGTTTCTTCAACCAAGTCAATCCCAGTAGAGGTCACTCAGAGCACTGGGAGGAATACATCCTACCCTTCTGAAGGGCAGCACACTTCAAACTTGGCTGCACAGGAGCGTCACTAGGGATCTGTAGAAATTGCTGTCTAGCTCCCACTCCAGACATTTTGGTTTCATCGTCTTGGAGTATGTCCTGGGCTTGGTTTTCTTTTTTAAAGTTCCCAAGTGATCCTAACCTGCAGAAAAAAATCAGAATCACTGCTGATGAGGGTTCTGGGTGGAGCTTCACAATGTCAGAGTTATTCAATTGCATTTAATCAATCATTGTCTTCTGGACATCTCTTCATCCCATAGAGTCACTTACTGTTTTATTTCTTGAGGGGGGCTCTAGGAACACGGGGAACATACCCCACGTAAGATCTCAGATTTTAATTTGCTTATCCATTGCATATCAGGCAGAGTTCAGCTGTACAAGAAAGAAATTCTTCTGAGCATAAAGGGAATATCACAGTGGGTTAAAGTGCTTGCAGACTTGTTGAAAGGTCTGAAGAAACTGACCCTAGGCTAAGCAATCAGGATCAGTTCTACAGGCCACATCTCAGAGGGGTCTTGCTTTAGCAGCAAGCAGGCTTCTGGCTACATGTCAATATCCAAGCAATTACTGAGGTCATGGAGGTGTGGTGGCCACTATGCATCAGCTATCTACCACTGTGCCCAAGGCAGTTCAAAGACCTAGAATTGGAATACAGAGACCAATTCCCTAAAGGCAGAGGGTGAATAAATGATGTGTCTGCTACCTCTTCTGAACACTGTAATGGCCAAAGAAAACCAGTGAGTTTTAAGAGCAACTTTACTTTGTGTACCAAAGGATAGTGGAG